>JALPQI010009950.1:0-13405 GCA_025490895.1 Thaumatotibia leucotreta | reverse complement strand
ACAGAATTACTGAAGCCAGACATTCCAAGTTTGAACTTGGCAGCGCCGCTCAAAGAGGTGAAGGTCGCAATGGCGCCGTATATCGACTTCCTTAAGATCAAAGCTCAGCGATATTTCAGCATGGGATCATATCCTTTTCAATTGACACATTTTTGTAGACAGTCTGTGTTTTAAGTGTTAGATTGTTGCTTTGACACTGGCATTTGCATTTCTTTACACAAATACAAATCGAAATCTGTCAGCAAATGCTAGGAACGTCGAAAATGATAAATTTTGGGCATCTGTGTCTGTCACCCCAACGAAGACGTCATCAGTGTGATTTTATTCCGCGGTCGGGCTACTGTTTTACTGGTACACGTGCACCACAAAAACATCCCTTTTCATATGTATATCTGACAACCTGCCTACTTACACTCAATAAAAATGCAGAAGTTTATAGGTGCATTCAGACCAAATGAGTATACGCTATTCTATCCCCCACTCTACGAAATCAACGAATCACGTTTTGTGTAACGATCCAATTTCGTAGAGTAGGCGGTTAAAATAGCGAATGCTTGTTTGGTCTGAATGCACCTTATGGCGAATCAGTAATTTATTCCGTTTGTTCTTGTCCTCCAATCTTGTCTGCGAAATTTACGTTGCGTGAAATAAGCATGAAAAAGTAGAAGGCTGTCAAGGAATATGTTAACCAACATCATAAGACCATAACATCAATATTGAACTTAAGGGTTAGAACATTAGCACTGTGAATGTGAAAGCCGTAGATATAAGACCAAAACTTGCTTGATCCATTTTTTTAAACCTAGTGCATGACAGGTTCACTAGAAAGGGTTGCTTACCAGAGCTGCATCCCCATATCGAATCAAATGCATGCTTTGCAATTGAACGTTGTTTTATGCTGCATGATTTTATTTTTGCATCTCGAAATTGTTTCGTGACCTAAAGCGAACCCCAAAAAGTTACACATAATCTTGTAGATACAATTTACACTACATGCACACCATTATTACTTTTAGAAATGAATTAACAGATTATTTTATGTTCAAACAATAAATTTTAACCATCGCAAAATAATAATGCATTATATTGATCGACTACTTCTAATTAGAGCTAGGAGCTGCTTATTTTAGATAGATATAGTAACTGTAGAACTATTTAGCGGATTGTAAGTACACCATACTAAATGTATGGTGTACCGTATCTACTATTTTGCTGCTACATAGTATTTGACGCTAACTTTACAGATAGAAGTTATGTATTGCTCCCAGCGCACGCTTTATCTATCACCACACACAAAAAAAAACAATACTCTTATTAACCTCTTCGACGCCAACGATATATTAGCATCGCAGGCTCAACGCCAAAGACCGATATATAAGTCACAGACGTCACAGTCCACAGAGCAATATAGACAAGCACGTACCTAAAATAACAATTCAGATTTGACACTTTACTGATGTATGGCAACTGAGCGGAACCTTTTGTATTTAACGTGATGTCTAAAAAAAGTTTAGCTGCGTACGGATTGCACGTATATTCGCGTATTTTATACGGTACGCGTGCCATGGAACACTACAGCATTTAGAATTCAAAAATAGTCTTATGTCAATATAAATCTAAAACTTTATTCTCGTCGCGGTTTACTATGTCACTACTGCTTTATAAATATTTAGCGAAGCCACATAACGTATTCTAAGCAGATAATTGCTCGACACATTTCGATCCGTTAAGGGGATCCTCATCATGTAATATCCCCGACCAAAACTCGACGTGTACTGCGACTACTGCGCTCTACTAGAACGGGTGCTGGCCCCGGGCAACTACCCTCATTGTCACTTTTGCCGAGCAATTATCGACTTAAATTACGCGAGTAATGCCTATTACACCTTCCTAAATCAGTCACTGACGACAAGGACGACGCAGTATGTAAGACAAGTAGTAAGTATGGAGATTTTTTATCGTGTATATTATAGCATCTTTGTGGTTAGTGACTGGTTCATGGAGGTGTAATGCGCACTTACTTAACCCTTTTCGCTAAATATTTAAATATATTTGAGACTCAAGTTAGTTATTAGGGTGAATCAACTTTTTTCTGTCTGTTATTGTCGTCGTTACGGTCACCTGAGTTACGCTGGTTTAATACAAAATTATTCTTACTTAAATTATGCAAGCGCGTTTTTCTGGTGTCAGTAAGCCCTTTCCTTATTGGGCCAACTACAAACATGGACATGTTTGCATAGTTATGGATAAAACCAGCGTGACTCAGGTGACCATAATCATGGCAATAACACACAAAAAGAGTTGATTCACCCTTATAACTAATGTGAGAGTCAAACATATTTAAATATTTAGCGAAACGGGTTACTCACGTAATTTAAGTCGATAATTGTTCGACAAAAGTGACAATGAGGGTAGTTCTCTTCCCACACCGCCCCCGCCAGTTGATTCACCTATAATACTTTAAGATATCATAAGTCACGAGGCAATTTGTGTGTTCATTGTTCAATTATTTCGCTTAATGAATGTTCCGCTCACGGCGCCGCCCGACGCAAGTTCCCTAACGCTGCACAAGTATGTGGAGGAGTTCCCGGGCCTCATACACTTTGTATACGTTGACCGCAGCAGCGGCCGCTTCCTCGCGCCCGACATGGCTGACTGCGCAGATATGTTGTCGCCTGATACTGTGAGTATTGTTACGTTCGTGGGGTGGGTTTTCTATAGAAAATGTATAAATAAGTCACTAATTAAAACTGATACTTTAATTACTAATTAAAAGAACAAACACTAAACTACAACACTGATCACACACTTAACACGTCACACTGGTTCACTTTTACACTCTCAAACTCGCCGATAGAATCGCAGTCTTCGCTTTTGATGTTATCTCTTCGCTGTCTCGATAAAAACTACTCCCTCGGCCGGGTCATGCTGGGCTTTTATACAAGCCACTCAAATCTACAAACTTCGAGATGACTTTAGCAAGTTCCCGAGTTAGGTCGGTCCGTGTGGACTGTGCGCGAACATTCTAGAGTATCGCTGTCTCTTTCTACAGGTTTCTCTTTCACACCCGTCCAGAATGTTCTCTCTATAGCTATCTCGTTCACATCCTTCCAGAACATTCTCTCGTGCTGTCTCTATCTAATAGTGCTTTCTCTTTCACTCCTATGGGAAATTTAGCTATACATATACCGATTTGTACTTTTTATCATGCCACCGGCGTAACAGTATCATTAGAACGTCATTGCTACACATTGCTACAGGCATAGCGCTTAAACTGAGTCTGTTTCTGCGGTATTAGAATAATGCGGGATGGATGTCAAGTTTTTTAAAGCGGTACAAGTATGTGTAGTTCCTGGGGCTCATACATTTCGTGTACGTGGACCGCAGCAGCGGCCGCTTCCTCGCGCCCGACATGGCCGACTGCGCCGATATGCTGTCGCCTGATACTGTGAGTATGATTAGAACGTCATTGCTACACATTGCTACAGGCATAGCGCTTAAACTGAGTCTATTTCTGCGGTATTAGAGTCGGGCGGGATGGGTGTCAAAAGGGCAATGGAGAGATCTATGCTAGGAGTCTCTCTGCGTGATCGTATTAAAAATGAGACCATCCGCAGCAGAACCAAAGTAACCGAAATAGCACTCCGAATCGCTAAACTGAAGTGGCAGTGGGCGGGGCACATTGCGCGTAGAACCGATGGCCGTTGGGGCGGGAAGGTTCTTGAGTGGCGGCCACGTACCGGAAGGCGTAGCGTGGGTAGGCCCCCCACAAGGTGGACTGATGACCTGGTGAAGGTCGCAGGAGTCCGCTGGATGCGGGTGGCGCAGGACCGGTCATTGTGGCAATCATTGGGGGAGGCCTATGTTCAGAAGTGGACGTCTTTCGGCTGATATGATGATGATGATGATGGGATGGGTGTCAAGTTCTCTAAAGCGGTATACCTAAATATGTGGAGTACCCGGGGCTCATACATTTTGTATACGTGGACCGCAGCAGCGGCCGCTTCCTCGCGCCCGACATGGCCGACTGCGCCGATATGTTGTCGCCTGATACTGTGAGTATGATTAGAACGTCATTGCTACAGGCATAACGCTTAAACTGAGTCTTTTCCTGAGCGTCATTCAATAAAAAATCCCGGAAGCCTGATTCTTTCGGATCTAGTCATGCTTCGGCTCATTCGAATCTGAATCAAGAGTTGATTCGATCTTGATAGTAATAAAAAATGTCCCCAAAAAATCTATTCGCTATTTACATCACGTTTTCTGTTTGAACTTACTAAGAGCCGGCGCGTAACGGAAAATTTGGGACATTATTGTTTATACGTTCTCATCGTGTCCGGCAACATCAAGAATAACGTTCTATTTTTTATGTACCCAAATATCATAAAAGCTTATGATATGTGGGTAGATAAAATAGTGTATGCGACTGTACATAATTAGGCATTATGTACAGTCACATAAACTACAGGTGTAGTGAGAAATTACTTGCCTTCGGAAACGTTCGTAAACACATACTGTTTCAGGCAGTGTCACCGAGTCTGACTGAAGTAGCATGACAGCTATTACTGTCAGTCTCAGTGAGATTGACGTTGACGAACGTTTCCGAAGGCAAGTCATTTCTCACTACATCTGTACTATTGTTACACTCCTAATTATAACTTCAATATTGTTTAATCCAGGTCCGCAACATAATATCCCGCTGCGCGGCGCTAACGCGAGAAGGCTACACCGCGACAACATGGCGCCGCGGCGCTTTACACATATGCTCGGTGCTGTGGTGGGAGCGGCGCGGCGCCCCCGCCCGCCCCGCGCGGCCGCCGCACCCCGCCGCCGTGCGCGCGCTGCCTCCGCCCGGCGACTTGCGCGGCTGCTTCTACAGGTAGTGTCGCTACTAGGGCTTGTAGTGTATACTAGATATAGTTATGTACGTAGCTCATAGGATCTATATAAGTCTCATGTATTTGGTGCAGTAATAAAGTATCGTTTAAGCTGAACACTCGTTTTCCATTCAACTCCGAGCCCTGACCTTACAGGCTCTCGGTCGTGTCCGGGTTTCGTGTACCCGTTTCTTTGCTACCGGGAAACGGGTTTCTTACCCGTTTGGAACGTGTAATTAGGAACCGTGTAATTAAGACACGGATACCCGAGTACCTGTGTCTGATCCGCCCTCAATGTGTAGTGGCATTGGCAATCTAAAACATAGGTTCATAAACATCGGTTTTATATTTGAACAAAGTATTTAACCGCATTTAACCTGCATCAAAGAAAATTTCTAGCTGAGTAATTCGTAAAAAACTGCGAATTTTTCGGTAGGTATTGTTTTTTTTCAGACTTTTTACTAATAAAAACATAGGTTTTTCGAATATTCAATTGTAATGGATCCGCAAGACTCAAGCTTGGAAAAGTTTCTAAGTGGATCCGCGGACCCGCGCTTGGAAACGTTTCTAAGTTGGAAACGTTTCTTGGCGTTTCGTGTCGTTCGGGTTCTTAGTACCGCCGGTGCTAAGGATACGTGTACCCGTGTCTGCGGGTAACACGGATACCGGTAGCCCTAGTCGCTACAGGCTCGTGCTGCACTGTGCTCGGTGCTGTGTGGGAGCGGCGCCCCCGCCCGCCCCGCGCGGCCGCCGCCCGGCGACGTGCGCGGCTGCTTCTACAGGTAGTGTCGCTACAGGCTCGTGCTGCACTGTGCTCGGTGCTGTGTGGGAGCGGCGCCCCCGCCCGGCGACGTGCGCGGCTGCTTCTACAGGTAGTGTCGCTACAGGCTCGTGCTGCACTGTGCTCGGTGCTGTGTGGGAGCGGCGCCCCCGCCCGCCCCGCGCGGCCGCCGCCCGGCGACGTGCGCGGCTGCTTCTACAGGTAGTGTCGCTACAGGCTCGTGCTGCACTGTGCTCGGTGCTGTGTGGGAGCGGCGCCCCCGCCCGCCCCGCGCGGCTGCTTCTACAGGTAGTGTCGCTACAGGCTCGTGCTGCACTGTGCTCGGTGCTGTGTGGGAGCGGCGCCCCCGCCCGCCCCGCGCGGCCGCCGCCCGGCGACGTGCGCGGCTGCTTCTACAGGTAGTGTCGCTACAGGCTCGTGCTGCACTGTGCTCGGTGCTGTGTGGGAGCGGCGCCCCCGCCCGCCCCGCGTGGCTGCTTCTACAGGTAGTGTCGCTACAGGCTCGTGCTGCACTGTGCTCGGTGCTGTGTGGGAGCGGCGCCCCCGCCCGCCCCGCGTGGCTGCTTCTACAGGTAGTGTCGCTACAGGCTCGTGCTGCACTGTGCTCGGTGCTGTGTGGGAGCGGCGCCCCCGCCCGCCCCGCGACGTGCGCGGCTGCTTCTACAGGTAGTGTCGCTACAGGCTCGTGCTGCACTGTGCTCGGTGCTGTGTGGGAGCGGCGCCCCCGCCCGCCCCGCGCGGCTGCTTCTACAGGTAGTGTCGCTACAGGCTCGTGCTGCACTGTGCTCGGTGCTGTGTGGGAGCGGCGCCCCCGCCCGCCCCGCGCGGCTGCTTCTACAGGTAGTGTCGCTACAGGCTCGTGCTGCACTGTGCTCGGTGCTGTGTGGGAGCGGCGCCCCCGCCCGCCCCGCGCGGCTGCTTCTACAGGTAGTGTCGCTACAGGCTCGTGCTGCACTGTGCTCGGTAACTATTTCTACCAAACGGCCCGAATCGGGAGAAATATGAACGGATGTGGCGACATTTACGATCGGGCGTCGTAACCACCGTCGCGACTGGCAATGTCGTCACATACGATTCCCCAGCAGGATGTCGAGACACATGCAATTTCGAGACCGAGTTATGAGCGGAGTGGCCCGGCCATAGCACGATCGTACGCGACAATAGCCAAATGGTTCGAACGGATATACCGACAAGCGAACGGGGCCGATCGCGCGTCGCGACATACTTTTGTTTACATGTTGCGGTCCGCAGTCGTGTTCTTGTGCACAGCTTGATAATATAAACTTAAAGACAGTACGTTATATGGATCAGTAACATTATTTTCAGTACAGAGAGTGCTTTTTACGCAGATGTGGTTCACTTTTTCTCAGGTCGAAACTTTCGAAGACCAAGACTGAAAATGTCGTACAGTCAAGTGTAAAAATATGTATCCAAAGAATCCTCTTGTATATATGTTACGACGTCCTTATTACACAGAATTAATGTGCACTGGCACATATTTTTGAGCATTTTATATACACCTTATTTTGCGTTTGACTGTACGATCGTACGAAAAGGAAATTCGCAACTCGTGTTGATTTAAAACACTTTTGATGTGTATTAATTTCACCAACAAATCTCCTCCAACTTCCAGGCAACTAGTCGAGTTGGCGTTTGCGAACGACACCCAAGGGGTCACCGTGAAGGAGCTGATATGCGTGCACCTAGGGCTTCTCCCGGCGACCACGGCTGTGCAACAGGCGCGGCGTCTGGCACACACCGTGCACGAGTTGTTCACCGACAATCCCGCTACTGCTACTGACCTGCTTTAATTTACACTATAGGTTAGTTTGCCATTGTACAAATCGGCCGCCATTTTGAATTTCTTCAATTTTAGTCAGATTGTGTTATCGATACCTAAGAAATCGTTCCGAATTTTACGAGTAAATGTTCGTTAACAATTCGACAACTGTTACTGTCTTGCTTTACTTTACGCTCTAGGTTAGTTTGCCATTGTACAAATTGGCCGCCATTTTGAAATTTCTTGAGTCTTAGTCAGATTGTGTCATCAATTAATATCTAGAAATTTGTTACGTTACGAATCTTACGAGAAACTGTTACGTTACGAACTGTTTACCAAAAATCCGACCAATTGCTTTACTTTACAAATGGGGGCATTGATCGCGTTAGTTCATTAATGGTGTCATTATTAAAGTTAAATTGTTGAAAAAGACGAAGACAAAGATTGCGTTATAGTTATAAATGTCCGGGAATCCAACGCTTCGAAAATAAAGTTATATGTAATGTTAAATCAGACATCAGACTAATCCATCTGTTGTAATTTTAATGTGCCAAAATTATTTTACCAAGTTTATTTGGACGAATTTATTTATTAGCTATAGTTTATATTGAGTAGGTACAGTCAGGGACATAAATATGTATACAATTTTAGACCTTATGCTCCGGACATAAGTAAAAAAAGTGTATACATATTTTTATCCTTGACTGTACCTACTGAATATCAATTAATTGTAATTGTTTTGTATTGACTGCAATAGTATTTAAGGCAAGCAATGCAATATGCAATAATGATGAGCGGCGAAATTATATGTGAGCATCTTAGTAAAACGTCCCACTTTATCACTTACCATAAAGACGGAATTGGCTTGTACCATTATACAAATTAAACGTCTTTCGCCCTTATAGCAAGCGCCAAAATGGGACATTTTACTAAACCGCTCACATTGTTAATTAAATATTAGTACTACACAATTTAAGTTTATTTTGTATTGTATTATTTATACGCCAATGTTAATTAAATATTAGTACTACACAATTTAAGTTTATTTTGTATTGTATTATTTATACGCCAATGTCATTTCGACAGCTCTAGTGAATAAGAATCAGTTATACTGTAAAGTACTTGTACAGCAAAAAGCATTCTTGGTCATGTTTACGGTTCCTTCCTACCAGAGATTCAAGTCTAGTTGTGATTGATGGATATCGAATGCTTATTATTTATTATACCGTATTATAGGATTTGGGCAGAAAGTAACCTGATAACTTCTATAAATTACATTTGTATGTGTACTTTGTAATTTAAATTAATTTAAATTACAAAGTACACATACTAAAGTAATCGGAAGGAGTAATTGGATTATTTTTTGCCCAACTCTGCCATAAATACATCTCGGATGCGGAGTAATCGGAAGGAGTAATTGGATTATTTTTTGCCCAACTCTGCCGTAAATACATCTCGGATGCGGAGATAGGGATCATACATAAATCATGCGAGGTTTTTCGGCTACTTTTGCAGGACCTCGCGTGATTTATGCACAAGCCCATAGGGACACCGATGAGACACCCTTACTTTATATTGTCGACCTAGCTTGCTTGTTTGTAAACCTTATTTCAACGACAAAAGGTCTATTTACCAGGCGCGGATCCAGGACTTCGTTGATGGGGGGACACTGCCCTATGATATGATAGTATTTTACACTTCAAACACCACCTAGCCATACATAAGTCCAGCGTGAGGGGGGGGCAAGTGTCCCCATTGCCTCCCCCCTGGATCCGCGCCTGCTATTTACTAATGTTTAGTTTAGATTAGTCATCAGATCGAAAAGATCCTCGCAAGCATCTTAACATGTTCCTTTTGTGTGTGTCCTATTGGATAGTGATACTAAGTTCCCTACACTGAGTGGGTTACAGTCTTGGTGGCAATACTGTGTGCTAAGCACATGATTGGTACGTCAGTATGTCGCCGCGAGATAGATTTTCCATCTTTTACATCTCGCGGCGACATACTGTCGCACTAATCATGTGCTTAGCCTCTAGTACCTATAGTGTATTTCAATTTCTTCCTAACAAAATGGGAGAGCATTAGAATATTGTCACTTTTATATCTAGTCTTGTTAAAATATACTCTCTATTAATCAGTGTATAGTAAAGGGTGCATTCGGTCAAGGAACATGTTAAAGTGCACCACAGGTCGGGTTAACTGCATGCATTTTCAAGCATTATGAGCAGTGCGTTAGGGGTGCACGTTTAGATATTTTTGAGCACCGTGGCCGCTCCTAGATATTTGATGGCGACTGTACCTTTGTCTAATATGTCTGAGAAGTGTCTCAAAAATAGCTATCATAGAGATATTATAAGCCATTATAAATAGACGTTGTAACCTACCCATTAATCTAGTTTGCTGTAGCTTGCTATAACATTCCTGTGCCATTCCTTGCCAATGTTTTTTATTTTTTTATATTTTACCTATTTATAAATTATAATTAAATAAACCATAATCAAATTTATTTCTTGTTTCATTCATTACAATTGAGCGAAGATGAAGATCACAATAGTTGAAATAAAACATAAGTTTAGGGTTTTATAAACAAATAATTACAAAAATATCTTGTACATGTCATGAATTAAATACTAATGGTATTACAGTTAATGGTAATCAAATTAAGTAAATAAAGTTAAGACTTAAATATGAATAATCTTGTATCCTTATTAGGTATATTTATCAAAGAATTGTGATATATTGACAGTACATTGTGTACAGGTCTTGTTAGTATATGACTTCAACATTGAAAGTTTGTAGTCTCCATAGCACAATATTTATCTTTATAAATTGCTTTTAAGATCACAGAGTCCCTAATTACAACATAGTTTTAGACTAAATCAACATCAACAAAACGAGTTTACATACATTTGTCTGAAGGATAATTATTATCAGATGTGTTATAAATTATAATAATGTGTGTGTTACAATTTGCAATACACCATTCAAATAATAGTGCTATTTTGAATTGACAAGAGAGGCAATGTGTGTGTGACTTGAATTAATTTTCGAATCAGAAACTATGGCAAAAGTAAACAACCAATACCAAGATCCTCAACATTCAAAAAGTAAAATAATATTTTGAAGAGGAGAGTCTTATAATTATGAGTTGGAGAGTGCATTAAATGTTAAAGCAGATATATTTTAACAGGAATAATTAAGATATGTACACGAAATATGCAAAAACGATTATTAGATTAATTAAGTAACAACAGTATGCCATCCATATTTTTAATATAAATGTAACATACAAAATAATGAGAAGATTCGTTTTTATAAACAGAACTACCAAATCTAGAAACAAATATATACATACAGCAATATTTCAAATAACTAAGAGAACTCTGTGAAGACAGGTCAATATTTAACATACAGGTGATCCAAATACTAACACTGAAAAACTTTAGGTAACTTTAGTTGAGAATTTCATTATATTTTATGGGACAAGAACTCAAGAAGAAAAATAAGAGGCTCTTTTCAGACAGGTAAAACTGTCTTTTGTCTGTCACTTGTGTGTTCAAATAATAACAAAGGCCATTAAATTAAAGTTTTTTTTTTAAATGATTTCTAAGTAGTTGGGACCTGTAGTTGTACTAATACTAAAGAAAGGTAACTTAACACTAACAAAGAAGTTAAGGCACTGGTCAGTACTCGGGGGACCCTTCACCTGAATGTTTCATGTCATCATTAATAGTAACAGTCTGTTTGTTGGTCACTTTGTTGTCATCCACATCAAAACTAATGAGGTCCTCAATGTGATTGTTGGATTTCTGGAAAGAAAAAGATGAAACTTCATTTCAAATTAAATAACAAATTCATGTTCAGTTGACTACAAATGCATACATCACTCTGTAGTCACATAATATGGGATTACTATGTATTAATAATGCTTACTCACAAATATTTTGACAGCAACAACATACAAGGTTCTAAATTTTGAACAAACATCCAGCACTTTACACCTTGCTGTTGTCATTGCTTTATACATTTTTAATATCAGTCAACATTCTATAATCTAATATTTTTCTACGGTCATACTCACACTTGTTGATGGTTGTGAAGTGGTCTTTACAGCACCTGCATAATTTAATCTGGGCTGTTTTAAAGAACTTGAAATTAGTATAGGGCTAGAACTTCTATCCGCTTCGCTCCTGGATGGGCCAGGGTTGTCACAATCAATCAGGTTGTTACTGTGGAGAAGAACATTTGGGACACTCAGAATATCTACTTGAGATGGTGTACCCAGGGCCTGTACACATGCTTCTGCCATCTCTGCCTCCCTGTTCATGAATTTCTCTTCAATACTTTTATTATAGCTTACTTGTAAGTCTGCACATTGTTTGTCAGACAAAATTGCATTCATTTGTTTGATTTCCGCTTCTAACTCTCTGATTGTACATTCATTTTTAGCTGCTATCCGAGCTTCCTTTAGAAGCCTGACATCTACTGCTTCTTGTATCCTTAGAATTGCTTCCGTTGTATTATTACTCTGGACATTACTGTCCTTTACTATTTTATTGAAAATGCTATGTGGTGACACCCTTTGAGGCTTCTTGTAGCCTGTCAGCTTCTCCCCCAGATTAGCTGTCACATCTTCAATGTATTCATATATATCAAAGCAATTGATTTTACCAAATCTGTAGGTGAATGTGTGTGTAGAAGCAGAAGACGAGGTCTTGCTGGATAAAATGCAGGTGGCAAATGTTTTCCGGCCATGATGCTTTTCAAAATACTTTTGCAACCCTTTGGATATTAGTCTATCTCTAAATGTAGGCTTTACAGAACTATTTTTTTCGGTACTTGTACCAACCAACAATCTCATTTGCTGTATTTGAGAGTAAGTTTGATAGCACGTCCTCTTTTATCCTACCTGTCGGTAGATAGAACAAGGACACTGAGGGCAAAGGCAGAACAGTTCTTATAACTATTTGTGTGTCCAACCGGGCGTTATCACTTTGTGAATCAGATATGTGATTAGTTATTTCAGAAGTCACATCCCCAATCAGAAAACCTTCCTGAAAACAAAAATAAACACATTTCAAATTTAACGTAAAATTGTTATTCGTTGTAGTGTCTGATAGAGGTAGATATAAATTACCTGACAATTTACTGAATTTACACATTCGTATAACAAAAAGGATAATGCAGTGCCACTTAGCGACACTTTCTCTGTATATGCCATGTTGTGTAATAGCTCATTAATTATATGGTGATAAAGCGGAATTAGATATTTGTAATAAATGGTGCTGAAATGAATGAAACGTGAATTCTCTGATTTATTTTTCTACTTTGTTAAAATATGACGCGAAAAGTAGAAAATGTCACGTTCTTAGTTGACAACTTGACTTTTTTTTTATATTGTGCCACATCTGCCACAGACTACAGAAATAAACAGCTATAATATATATTTTATGATATATTTTATTCTTTATTTAGTTTTATAAGTTTTAAGCTTGAAATATTTAAAAAAAAATAATAAAATCTACTTTTCATTTTTTTTAAACGCTTTATATCTCTTGTTGTTGCACGTACATAGCCAGCAATGCCTAGAAAATTGGAAGCGACATATTGTCTGGGACAACCGGACTACAAATATCACAGATGGTCACACTTTGTGACAGTCGCTTTTTTTTCAGGCTGTCATTGTCAGTGTCACAGTCACATCTGTCAGTCGGACAGTTTCAGTTTCATTCAGTGCAGCAGCAAAGTGTACAGTAGAATATTGCTGAAGCTGAAGAGATTGCGTATGTACTTAAACTGTTATTGAAGCAAATGAATACCCCAGTTTATTTTAAATTATATGTTGACTATGGTTGAGTTTCCTAAAAGCCTTTAAATAGGTAAATGATGTCGCTGTTTGTCAGTGAGTCAGCATCGAAGCAAAGCTAAAATTAGTATTTATTTTTGAACGACATTGCATAAACTTAC
>JALPQI010009949.1:0-19984 GCA_025490895.1 Thaumatotibia leucotreta | reverse complement strand
AATAGCCATGACCTGGCAGGCGTCAGCCCTGCACGTCATCAGGCCCTTTATTTTTTGAACTGTTAAGTAAATTGGATTTCAAAACTTGTTTCTGTAAGTTTGAAAAATTTATAGGATAAAGTTAATATATTGTACATCTTAAAAAAAAATTGACAGGCGATTACAATAAGCAGAAGTATATGACAGGTCAATTAGAAAATGCACAGTTGATGTGGTAAAATAAACTTCATCCTGTATACTCGAAACTTTTATATGTCTTCAAATAAACGTCTCAGAGCAAGTATGTACAATGCCAGGCGGTTTTGAACAGCATAAGACCTTGCCAGGCGAGGAGACAGTTAAGTAAATTGGGTTTCAAAACTTGTTTCTGTAAGTTTGAAAATTTAATGGGATAAAGTTTATTTATTGTACATCTTAAAAATAAATTGACAGGCGATTACAATAAGCAGAAGTATATGACAGATCGAATAGAAAACGCACAGTTGATGAGGTAAAATAAACTTCAACCTGTATACTCGAAATTTTTACATGTCTTCAAATAAACGTCTCAGAGCAAGTATGTCCAATGCCAGGCGGTTTTGAACAGCATAAGACCTTGCCAGGCGAGGGGACAGTTAAGTAAATTGAGTTTCTTAACTGGTTTCTGTAAGTTTGAAAATTTAATAGGATAAAGTTTATTTATTGTACATCTTAAAAATAAATTGACAGGCGATTACAATAAGCAGAAGTATATGACAGATCGAATAGAAAACGCACAGTTGATGAGGTAAAATAAACTTCATCCTGTATACTCGAAATTTTTTTATGTCTTCAAATAAACGTCTCAGACTAAGTATGTACAATGCCAGGCGGTTTTGAACAGCATAAGACCTTGCCAGGCGAGGGGACAGTTAAGTAAATTGGGTTTCAAACTTGTTTCTGTAAGTTTGAAAAAATTATAGGATAAAGTTAAACAAGTTAAGAAACCCAATTTACTTAACTGTCCCCTCGCCTGGCAAGGTCTTATGCTGTTCAAAACCGCCTGGCATTGTACATACTTACTCTGAGACGTTTATTTGAAGACATATCAAAATTTCGAGTATACAGGATGAAGTTTATTTTACCTCATCAACTGTGCGTTTTCTATTCGATCTGTCATATACTTCTGCTTATTGTAATCGCCTGTCAATTTATTTTTAAGATGTACAATAAATAAACTTTATCCTATTAAATTTTCAAACTTACAGAAACAAGTTAAGATACTCAATTTACTTAACTGTCCCCTCGCCTGGCAAGGTCTTATGCTGTTCAAAACCGCCTGGCATTGTACATACTTGCTCTGAGACGTTTATTTGAAGACATATAAAAATTTCGAGTATACAGGATGAAGTTTATTTTACCTCATCAACTGTGCGTTTTCTATTCGATCTGTCATATACTTCTGCTAATTGTAATCGCCTGTCAATTTATTTTTAAGATGTACAATAAATAAACTTTATCCCATTAAATTTTCAAACTTACAGAAACAAGTTTTGAAACCCAATTTACTTAACTGTCTCCTCGCCTGGCAAGGTCTTATGCTGTTCAAAACCGCCTGGCATTGTACATACTTGCTCTGAGACGTTTATTTGAAGACATATAAAAATTTCGAGTATACAGGATGAAGTTTATTTTACCTCATCAACTGTGCATTTTCTAATTGACCTGTCATATACTTCTGCTTATTGTAATCGCCTGTCAATTTTTTTTTAAGATGTACAATAAATTAACTTTATCCTATAAATTTTTCAAACTTACAGAAACAAGTGTTGAAATCCAATTTACTTAACAGTTCAAAAAATAAAGGGCCTGATGACGTGCAGGGCTGACGCCTGCCAGGTCATGGCTATTGCTCTTAGAATTCCATAAACCGTTAGTATACAAATTTCTAACCTTACAGGAAGACCGTTACTCTCAGGGTTCACTGGCTCTTGGACTATAACTAACTATCCTACATAATTGTTCCACCCCAACTAACCTGTTTCTCGAGGATGTCGGCGGGCCAGCCAGAGACGTGCGCGGTGAGGTCGGCGCGCACGTAGTTGACCAGCGACGGCGTCAGCGCGGGCGCCTGCGGGTGGTGCAGCGCGCCGCCCACCACGGACGAATAGCTGCCCAGGCATTCCACTGGACACAAAAAACCCAATATAATAATGGTAAATTATCCACAAAGAGTTGCTCACAATTATGCCAATAGTTTAGTTAACGATATAAGTACTTTAAACGCTTGACTCAAATGTGAGGAAAACACATAATTATGAGTGTCCGACCGAGACATTTTTTTAACTCCACTTAGCAATTGAAGCAATATCATATATCTTATATAATCGCAGTCAATGCTATATTTGCCAAACATTATATTTCAATTTCTTTTTCTTCTCTATAGGTACTTATGACCTATTTCTCCATCCCCGGATAAAATATATGTCAGATAACGGTGATCCAGCAGACCTAACGTCAATTAATACTATACACATATTTACAATGAAAAACAGTTGTAACCTAAATGTATCGATGTGAATTTGTGTGGGGCGCAAGGCATGTACAATTTATGAGCATTTTTTCTAGCAAACTTGATGAAATTGTCACCTGCGTTACGGGTGCGACACAAATAGTGTCGATCGAAAAGTTGATTGGCCCAAGTACTCCCATTTGAACTATTTTTACGAGCCTTACTTTTTCTAGGCAGCGCTGTGTCGAGATGTAGCGGCGGCGCGTGCGGGTCAATATTTTCCGAGTGCGTCGGCGTGGGCGGGCCGGCGTCGCGGTGCGGCGAGCCGCCGCTGCCCTCCGGCGTGGCGCCGCCGTTGTTGGCGGGCGCGGGCGCGGGCGCCGCCGCCGGCGGCATCGACACCGTCGGCGCCGCCACGATGCGGGGCAACGCCGCGGCCAGCAGCGACCCACTCTGCAAGGGCAATCGCAGTCACAGATGTCATATACACGGTGCTCGTGAGCATTCCGAAAGATTTTAATGCTGGATTCCTGACCACATTTAGTGTTATATAAAAATTTCTTCGTCGTCTTTAATGTTATATAAAATTTCCTGGATTCGGCTTGGTTTCAGAGATAATCAACCTTTTTTCGAAATAAGTTTTTAGACGTAACTCGTCATTTAACTTCTTTATGATTACAATGCCACCACGATGTGTTCTAATATTACCACACCTTTTGCCTGACAATCAAAAAATACGAATAGACTTGACGAAATAACCTGTATCTAAAAAAACAATTGAAATAAATAATTTAAACAAATTGTTGTTATGATAAAAAGTACTGGAAATGTTAAGAAGTATTCAAAAAGACTAAAAAAAGAAAAAAAAAATTTTTTTTGGTGGAATTGACTTTTGGTCTCATAATATTTTATGTTTATTTTGATGCCTAGAATGCACAGTAAAAATCTTTAGCAAAGCTCGCGAGCACCGTGTATACCATAGATCATAGATCAAGCAAACGTATCTACTTAGCGTGACTAATGAACTCAGTAAAATCTACTGAGTTGTCCGTCTTTGATCGCAGCTTGCAGCTTTCGGGCGTCAAATTTTGTAAGTTGAAGTGAACAATAACATTAATAATGCCTCCTTACGTAATATTTATTGCAACAACACAAAAAATGTGAATACTCAAGGGCCTGAGACATATTTAAAATCATAGGCAAGTAACAACTTCAGTACAAAATCTGACACGCTCGGCCGCTATACAAATGAATGAACTTGTTTCTTCTATCCAAATCTAATTCTGTGATCGCAGTGTTCATTAAACGTTTCGTATTCGAAGGTTTGAGCGATGGGGGCTAGGTCCAGTCAAGTGTAAACAATAAAGGTGTATAAAAATATTCAAAAAAATTATATTAAATGTGTTAATAGAAATAGTCGCCTTGAAAATCGACTTTTATTATTAATATTAAATTGACCAAAATTTAATAATACTCTCTGTCAGTAAAAAAGGAGGCAAATTCTAATTTCCTTTGAGCAGACAACTCTTCTCGCATATTTTTTTTATTTGGCGGTTTTGTCTACTCACAGAGCATAGATATGATGTCTTTCATTAATCTTAGATTCTTGTAAATAATAAACTGCTTTGTCGTGTAATGGGACAAAATAAGCCAAAAAATTAGTATTTAACATGTAAGGTCATGCCGGGCAATTACAACTATGAGGTAAATTCAACTAATGTACTTTTAATCTGTTTTTAAGTTTTTTTGAAAGATACCTAAAACATTCTTTGATTTATTTCAAAAGCAACACAATACAATAGTAGGTAAGTATGATCATTTTACAAATTAAGAGTAGTTAATTTCAATTAGTCAGATTTACCTCATAGTTGCATTTGCCCCGCACGACCTTACCTACTAGTTTCCATGTCCACTTACCGGTTGATTAGAGTTGTCGAGCACAACGACGGGCGGCACGGCGTTGCTGTCCGCGTTGTTCCGCGCCGCGGAGCTTCCGTCTCGGCCGCCATACGAGTTCTCGGATAGCGGCGTACTCCGATCCGGAGATATGTCCATGTCTTGTAAAGACTGCCCATCTGAAATGCCAAAGACGTCCGTCAATATGGGACATAATAATACCAATTCAATTTTTTAAATCACAATTAAGAACTATCGCATATTTTTTGACTAAAACCTTTCAGTTAAATTATCCATTTTCGTGTTTCTTCTGAAAACTTCTTTTGAATGAGATTTTTACATCAAAGTAAGTAAGCTGCCTTTTTTAAAATTCATTACGACTTCTTACTAACACAAAAGACGCACAGCACTTACGCACACTATATTTATACGCCGTCATACCTTTTCCTTCGTGGGGCGCAGACGAAAGCTTTGGTCGAGGTCGATCATGCGGGTCGTCCTCTCGGCCGCCATTATTCCAATACCTCTCCGACCCGCTATTGGTTCTTTTACTTGATTTCTCAACTTCTCTTCTGCCGGACCGAGAACTGGACCTTTTTTCTCTATCTATGAAAAATAATAGTACATTACTATAGAGGCCGGGACGATAGGGGTTGCCGGCCGAAGACATATAGACAGGCGAGGGAAGCGAGGCCGGATAGGTGTGAGGCAGGCAACCCCATATTTCCGGCCGAGCATTCTTGGCAGAATGTCATGATGCCTGTGCCATAAATGTATGTGGAATGGAATTAAAAAAGAGCACTTTGCTGGCCTAGGCCTTCAAGATTTGTATTAAATTCCATTAACGACCTCTTGTCTAGGGCTGCTAGGGATTGCAATTGCTGGATCCAGCATCCAGCAATCCAGCTGGATCCAGCGCATTTTTAGGTCTGCTGGATCCAGCAGCCGGTGCTGGATCCAGCGCTGCGGATCCGCAAATAAAATGCACGAAAAAATGTACCGTTTCAACGCGTGTGTCGCGTTTTAATGTAACTTTACATAAACTAAACTTATTTTACGTCGTGTTTGAAACGGTTCCGCGATCCCGCGCTTAGTCCTTGGCGGCGGCCGTGGCTAATAATACGTGTGTTCCTTCCAATTTATGGTGAATTAATGTGTATGCCTAAAAGTGGACAGATTCTAACGTAGTGCTTTGGAATGAGAAATCTATGTTTATGCTTCGTTTTTGGTAGGGTCTAAATTGCATGATATTGATATTGCATTTGGTAGATGATATTGCATTTGGTTTTATTGAAATTAAGCTTTAAATTGTGATTTTAAACTATTTCAGAGGGGCGGAGATATTTGTATTTTTACTCCGTCACCGCACGGACAAAATGTAGTTGTGATATTCTATTTCAACGCATTGTGTACGACCTGTAAGGTATGTTATGATATGAACCAATTGTGAGCTGAGCCTCTAATACCTATTCCAAATATTTTTTGCAACAAAATATCATATAAAACACAATCATAAGCTTTGCTCATATTTAGATATACCAATCGCATATTTTCTGTCATTTATGGTGTTTAAAACTTCGTTTATGTACTTGAAAACTGCTGATGATGTTGAGCGACCTTTTCGGAAACCGTTTTGCGAATCGTTAAATATTTTAAACTTTTCACAAAAGGAATATAATCGGTTTGACATAACGGTTTCAAAATTTCTGGAAAAAGTTGGTAGAAAGTCTATGGGGCGGTAATTACCACATTCATTGTGATTGCCTTTTTTATATACAGGTTTAGTAACGGGCATTTTAAGGAGATCTGGGACTGTTCCTTCTGTAAAAGACTGGTTAATGAGAGGTGTCAAAGGAGGGGTTAACTCTTCAGTACATTTTCTTTACCAAATAGGGTGGTAATCTTGCATCTTGGTTAAAACTACTTTTATTTTTTGAGACATTTAATTAGTTTGTTTCACGTGGGATGACGGGGCTAAGGTAGAGCGAGTTTTCAGATGGTGATATTACGGGTCGTCCCCGGAGCGAAGCTTCAGCCCTCTGCAGAGTCGGGTTTTTAAAATCTATCCAATTTTAAACTAAGGGGTGCACTAAAAGGTTTCCCATAAATAAAATGATTAAAAAATTAAAAAACACGACTACCGTTTTAAGCGAACTGAAAAGTAACAAATAATTCCTTTTTCAGGTTAATTCTTGTGAGCGTATCTACATATAGGCGCTTGTCTTATTACTATATTTTGTTTATTTTTTACTTTTCAGTTCGCTTAAAACGGCAGTTGTGATTTTTAATTTCTTAATTAATTTATTATTTAAGATTTTTTTAAAATATATAATGCTCACAAAATTGCGCGTTATTATCCTCCCTTTCATTAAATTAAATATTATGATTAATAATTAACCTGTTTTATTGCAAAAAGTCGTATTTTTTTTGGTATTTTTTCTACCTGCTGGATCCGCGCTGGATCCAGCTGGATTGGCGCCAATCCAGCAAAAATCCAGCTGGATTGAAAACACTGCTGGATTGCAATCCCTAAGGGCTGCCAACTGTCCCGCTATATGCGGGACGTCCCGTTTCTGGGGCCCTAAAGTATAAGTCCCGCAAAGGGTCCGCGCGGGACGCCGATTGTCCCGCTTTTCAGGGAATACTAAACTGGAAATACTAAAATAAAAATATGAATACATTAATGAGAGCAATTTAAAATTGAATGTACCGAGACGTCCGCGAGCGTTGTCGTCTACATATCACGGCGTCTAAAATGCGTCTAAGAGCTGCACCTCTCCGCGTCGTTTTTGCTGACCAGTTGCGACTTCGTCGAATCTCCTCACGAGTCGTTGTATAGACCAATAGCTATTTAGACCAGCTGCTACTTAAAAAATCATCTAGACCAGTTGCTTTTAGGCGAGTTGATAAGTACACGAGTTTCGAATTAGACAACCTATGTTTGCCCCATAGACAAGTTGCTTTGTAGACGCCGTGATACTAACAACGCGAGCACTGTGCTCTGAACGTGTATAACTGCCAAAATATGAATAATTGCGATGGGTGAAATAGGTGCATCTAAGTTGAACCGATCTGAAACTAAGCATTGTTTTTAAATGTTAATACCATAAAAATATTATGCTTTGTAATAAATGTTTTTTAAGTTGTCTATTTTTATGTTTTTTAGTTGTCTAACTTTATCGTCGTAACTTTTATAGGAAAAAACGGAACCCATAATCCTATTTGCTCTGAAATTACTAGACAGAATAGATATTGAGGTAAAATTTGGCACACATGTGTAAATGAGAGACCCAACGATGGACGTGGAACGTAAATGAATGAACTTTAAATTAATTATTAATTTAAGGAAATTCTTAAACAAAAAATGTTTTGCAAACTCATTCAAATAGAGGGCTTAGTGTGACGATATCAATTTTTTTATTGTATGATATGTAAATAATATTGACGTTATATAAAAAAATAGGCGAAAATGACCACCTCCATCCTTCAAACTTACAGGGCTTAAGGCCATATTCTTTGACCTCTCAACGCTAGTTTTAAGAGTCATCCAGCCTCCGCTAATACCCGTGACAGTCGCCGTCAATGATGACGTGATACTGTAATACTCATAGTGAAAATATTTACAGTACTACAACTATGTGACTAGTGTGAATCGAATCGATTAATTTGTAATCTGGCAAGCTCTAGCAAGCCATGTGTAAAGTAGACGGTAAATTTAGAAAATACACGGATGCGAGACTATCCCATTAATATTTAATACGAAACTCGTTATAGATCCGCGGTCCTATAATGCGTATCAGGCGTACAATTTCATAAAAAATTATGCTAACATGCTGATTTTCAAAATTTTTGATGGACTGTCCACAAAAAAAGTATATAATTATACATGATGATCAGGGATCACATTTTGCATTATAGGATAATGCTTTTATTTAAGCTTCCGTGCTGCATATTTCACAAAATAATATAATAATCGCGAGTAAATCCATTACATTTATACAGGATGAAAGATGTATTGATTGTATTTTGTAGTTACACCCAGGGTATACTTGCTGCTATCATAAAATTTGTGAGGCCTATATTAAAGGGTGTATCATTCATTAATTTTATTATAAATACGACTTTACTTGGCCATAATTTTTTATATTACATGTTTATATAAAACATGCATGTGTCTAATTACTGCTTTAATAAGATACACATTTCATCCTAGAAACTCGACGTAAACCATCTGGATTAGACACAACTAACCCAATCCAAAATCCTGATCTCCTGAGTAATAAAAAAATATTTCGGACAAGTATTTATTTATTACAAGAAAATTTACGTTTTGCGAAAAAGACGACATCACACACAAAAAAATCGTACTTTGAAAGACACGCTTTCATGTGCTTCGTAATGTCAAACATTTAGATATTGCCATAGCTCTCATATTGCCCAAAAAAAACCGGCCAAGTGTGAGTCGGACTCGCGCGCAAAGGGTTCCGTACCATTATCAATTTATTATTAAAAAAATACAGTTAAATCAACCTACCTCAAAAACTATAGGATATAATTTTATCAAACCAAAAATCGTTGATAGAGTTTATTAATGTGCATAACATATATTTTTTTCAGAATTTTATATCGCGTAGTTTAAAAAATAGAGGGGGGGGACACATTTTTCAGACTTTGAGACCTGATATCTCGAAAACGATTTGCTTAAATAAAAATGTGATTTATAAACCTTCATATCATTTTCAAAGACCTTTCTATTAATACCCCACACGCTTATGTACAACTAAAAAAAAAATCTATCCCTCAGTTACATGTATGGAGGGCCCCCACCCCAATGGTTTTTTTTATAATTTAGTATCATATTCCTGTAGCAATTCATACAACACATATCCTTACCAAATTTCGTTACTGTAGCATTTATAGTTTCCGAGTAAATTGGCTGTGACAGACGGACAGACGGACAGACGGACATGACGAATCTATAAGGGTTCCGTTTTTGCCATTTTGGCTACGGAACCCTAAAAAATGACCTGAATTTGTGAAAGGATACTTTAAAGAGAATATGGTATGTAGCTTACGTGTATTTTGACTTTGACATCTAATATAACTGTCGTGGAGCATTTATATCTACCTGTTCTAACTATGGATCAAGCCCATGGTGTTTCATTAAAGATTTTATGTATGGCTGATTCTTATAGCTGCTTCGCTTTTCTCGCGCGCATAAGAAAGTGAAGGGCATCTAAAACGTTGTGTAAAAATCCGATTTTATGTAAAACATAAAATCCACCACATTTTATTTGTGTATGCCTGATTGGGGAATCATGAAGACTCCGTTTAGATAATATACTCGGGTAGCATCTTGACCTATTGCTTCTTAAAATAGTACCATGGAGTCGCTGAAATAGTCTTACATTCAGCTGTATAGGTTTGTCCGAAATACGTTTGATAGGCAATATTTTAAGCACGATAAAGCCCCTAAAAGAAACAACTTGGAAAGTAGCCATACATTACGTACACACCATACACTCAGAACATAGAAACGCAAAATAATACATATTTCAAAAGTTAGACCAGGTTAAACTTGTATTTATAATAAACGATACAGTCTTTAATACTATTTGCGTTTTCTTTGGCTCTATATTTCTGATATATTGTGTTATCTCCAAAATGCATTTGAATGTTGGTTCTATGTTTAGTATGTTTTGATCACAGAACGTACATGTTTTTGTCACGTATCTCCAAAAAGGGTAAATTATAACAATATTCTTGTAAATTCGACATTCAATTGTGTATCTTAAAACATTAGTAAAAGAACGGCATTATGTACTCAACTTACTTATTTCAAATGACACTTTCGTTTTAGTAAAAATAGTAATAGTAAAAATATTTTTTGAAAACATTCTATAGGTGATTTAATGTCATCCACATTATTAGTACGATCACTGTACATGATCAAGTTTATCTGTGTTATTATACAGGGTTACTTTTTCACCGTTACAATAAATATGTACCATGTCATTGGTAATGGTAATAGATCACATTTATCAAGTAAAATTTTCAATTTTTTAATTTTTTTATTAATTTCCCCATCATGCAAATGTAACATAGTGGGCGCCATTCCCTACAGCAACTTTAGTCATTCGTATATTTTTCCATTCAATTTTTTTATGAAAAGATTATTTCTCAGTACAGATTGCGCATTTTTACGCGCTTGTGCGAGAAGTGGTTCATTTTACGCCAGGTCGAAATCTTCGGAGGGCCATATGTACTGAAAAACGTCGTACGATACACGTGCGGAAACGAAATTCGTAACTCGTGTCAATTTAAAGCACTCCCTTCGGTCGTGCTTTAATTTATCTCCACTCCTTTAGTACTTAATTTTTTTCGCACTTGAATCGAAATGTACTAATTCTCGGTAGGTATGTTTCGTAACAATTCGCATTATTTTCCAAAATGTTTTTAATTGATAGTATATTATTAGTAGTATTTTATTGATACTCATGTCTGCCTTCGACCACGGGTGTAACGTCAGGATATAATTAAACGTAAGTTTACGCGATTAGGACCCGTTTGTATTTAAAATATGAGTGATGGTCGTGATAGTTTAAATCAATATAGTGCGACTGCTTGCAAAACATTTCATAAAATAATTCGAATTCCAAAATAAATTGTGTTTTTAAAATTTTATTGGATGATAACGAACTATTATGGATATAAAATCCTATTTTTAATAGATACGAGTAGGTACCATTCTTAATTATTTCACTATTTTCGTCATGTCAAAATGTGTCATGGTCTTATCACCAGTAGTCATCCTACTGTTTTTATCTATACTGTGTAATATGTTTGTTATTGTTTTGGTTTAATATATTGAATAACATAATTCTATTAATTTAGTCACTCACCACTTATGTTTATTTAGTCTCCGAAGCCCCAGTGATGATAACATTTTTTATGTGTTATCACACCAATCTTAAAGATAGTTTGGTTGACGACAGCGGTGCGCAAAATTGACGTACGTCCTCCTTCCAACAGGTCCCGATTGGGACTGAAAGATTACAGCAGGAGCAATCCGGGAGAATAATTTCACATATTTTGTAAGATGAAATATAATTCTTACAATATTAATGATTTCTTCTTGTTAATCGTTGACACAGACTTTGACGTTTCTTCTGACATATTTTTTTCTTGGTAAAGTTATGTAGTTTCTTAGCAAAATGAGTTTTCATGCAGAGATTAGACCTATGTTTGGGATCGTTTTTTATAGGGCGAAGTTTGTTTAAATACTTAATACTAATCAATGCGCGATAGATCAAGTTCTCAAATGTAACATATATAAGTTTTACTTCATAAGGAAGTAGTATTATTGAGAAAACTGAAAAAAAACAAACGGGAATTCTACGCTTACCTCGCCTTAATACGAGTATTTGGTAAAAAATACAAAAAATAGTTCCTTACGTATATAGTTTACAGGAAAACTCGTAAGAAGTCTGTCTTATTTTTTAATATGTGTTGCTACGGTACCCTTTGTGCACGAGCCCGGTTCGTATTTGGCCGGTTTTTATCATTTAATACACTTTCTCATACGTCCCGCATTTTTTTGTCAAGTCCCGCAAATTATTCGCGAATGTACCGCATATTTGTGATCTTTAGTTGGCAGCCCTAGTCAACGCGCCTCGGGTCACCATTTCACCAACCACCACCTAGCGTTTGGCCCCAAGGCTCCTCAAATATATAGCCACAGCCGAGCTGGCACAAATGTTATCAACCAAGAGATAACCACCTGAATAGTAATAAATATTAGGAATTATTTTAAGGATAAGGATATTTATTGACATGTTCTCACATCATAATTCCAAGGGTCGCGTTTTACAAAATTACAATTTACAATTTTCCTGTTTTTTCTACTCGCCGACTGTAGTGTTTGAATTAAGATTACGTACACAAAATAATAATCATATACATTTACGTCGAGTTCGCAACTCAACTATAATGAACTAAATAAGACAACGTTTCACATCATCAGCCTATCTCAGTCCACTGCTGGACGTAGGCCTCTCCTATCAACTATGCGTATAGACACATCAGGAGGTAAATGCCCATAATCACCACGCTGGGCAAGCGGATTGGCGATCGCAGTAACGTGTCCACTATGATGACGCTGCTGCCCATCATCAATCAAATCAAAGAATGGTCAGTGACACTTCAATCCCTTAGTCGACTCTTACGACTCCCGCGGGAAGAGTTGGGGTGGTGACAAATGTATTCTTACTGCCGTCACCACACGGCAAAGACAACGCTTAGGCGACTATTATAAATTTGACCAATCGCGTGCCAGAAAAAAATACATCAACGAACGGCCACCCCAGGATCTGCACTTCGCTTCGTCGTATTTATTTATTATTTAAAGGACAATGTTGTATGGAAAGTGAATCAAACACCAACAGAGCTGAAAGTTGTGTCATTCAGTAAGTATTTATATTTATTTCATTTCATTTCATGTATGGGCGCTATGTTTGATTCCATTGCAAAACTGAGATATTTGTATTTTAGTACAATCTTAGAAAGTATTTTCTTAACAATGAGTGCGGGATGCATCGAGATGTGGTTAGTGATGGGTCGTTACCGGTAATATTACTAAAGTGAGTATTTTACCAGTAATATTACTAGTAATATTACCAATAAACAGTAATTTTGAGAAATATTGCACGAAAACTAAAAAATCCTACTTTTTGATTTTTAATATTTTAAAGGAGAATAATTATTAACATTTTACAACTAATAAACAATTCATAGCAAACCCTATGAAGTAAATTACCAATCTTACCGGTAATAATCCCTATATTACCGAGTATCTTACCAATACTACTAGAAACTTTCCGATGCTACGTTATTATAAATTATTATCAGAAATAAGGAAAAAACGGGTGAAGAAGAAAATAAAATATTGTATAATCATTTTTATTATATACAAAAACATAACAATCATCATAAAAATAATAATCACAGTTCGTTACAGTTTTATTTGGATCGAATAATGTATAACATAGTAAAATTTTCTTATTTGACTTTACAACCATTAAAATCTCGTTTATTAATATCAACATCAACATTTAAAAATATTACTTTAGAGCAAAATCTTCTACAAACGATATAATACTTATTAATATTTAAAACAATTAAATTGTTTTAGCGTATTATTTAAACCTTTTTTTATTAATTATCTTACTTCTAACTGTTTCTTTATGTCAGGGGTATCATACTGAATCACACTTTTTCAACTAGATTCAAAACTGTCAAAATCATCACTGACGTCTGAGAAATCATCTTCAGAAATGGAGGAATCACTATCTGAACTGGAAATAACCTCGTTGTTGCTTTGTTCCGTGGGTTTCTGTGAGATAGTTTCATGGGTTAATTTCCAATTGTGCGATATGTACGTCAATTTTCCAGCTCTATTGGTGTTGAGACGGTTTCGCTTTTTATTGTGTATATTCAAAAAAGTTGAGAAAGATCGTTCTACTGCTGCAGAAGTTGCAGGTATTGTCAATATTTTTAGAGCTATTTGTCCTTGTGCAGTTTTAGGGAATAGTGTTTCCCACCATGTTACCGGTTCCGCAGTCGTTGCCATTTTCCATATGAAATCTTTTTCATAAATTCCTCTGCGAGTTTTGTAATCTGATAAATGCATTGAAATATCCGTTGATTCACCTCCAAACTTAAAAATAACTTCGAATCCATCCACATTTTCTTGTTCCGTTAATTGGACACCCTGATTCTTGGGATCAAGTATAGTTGCTGCATAATGAATAGGCTTCAAAGCGTTTCTCTTCCTTTCTTTAAACTTCGATGTTAAGCTATTTAAGCTATCTTCTAAAAGATCGATTGAGTGTTGATTACATAATAATGCATCTAACTTTTTAAATGATTTGTATACCAAATGGACGGTATAGTAGTCACCTTCTAAGTATGTTTTTGCACTTCAGAATGTGCACTGCAAATTTTGTGGCGTTTTCAAAATTATACACTTTTTTACAATAGTTAGGTACACATATAACTTTTTTATTGTTATTAATTTTCTCGGTAAATACTGATACACTTTACTTTTCGGCTTCATTGTTCCGTTTTAAGCTCACTAGTCACTACTTCACACATGACATGAAATACGAATATTTACGTCTTCTTCGCTTGGTGTCAAGGGCAAAACTAAACCCTTTGTACCCTTTGAGTAAGTAAATTTAAAGGAAAGAGACAAAAGATTGAACGTGCGAAAGAGAGGGATAACGAGAGGGGGAGAGATTAGCTATATTTATTGTTTACTGAAAGAAAAAATCACCTAGTGTCAAGTAACTTAAGTGTCACCGCTGATTGCGTATCTTACTATGGCATAGTAATATTACCGGTAAGATTGGAAAGATACTGGTAATATTCCCAAATAGTAAAATACTGGTAACGAGAATCTTACCAACGACCCATCACTAGATGTGGTGGCAGTAGACCGCAACCTCACGCCGCTCTCCTTGGCAAAAGAGAACTGGCGCAAACCTGTGGTACTAAGCACCGAGGACCGAAAGGCGATATGGAAGAGCAAGGAGCTACACGGGCGGTTCTACAAGGCCCTCATGGAACATGACGTGGATCTACTCGCGCGTACGGTCGACATACTCAACATTTGTCGGGCATGCCGCCGTCCCGGCGAGTCACTCAGTCATATTATTTCCGGTTGTTCTGTTGTGTGGATTATTGTAGCCAATAGTCATGCTGATAGATCGATCGCAACGCCGGTCAATGCTCATCGAAATCACCATCCCCCATGACGAGAACCTCGTGAAGGCTGAGAAGGACAAAGCCAGTAAGTACCTAGACTTGGCTCACGACTCTCACGAGGTAACCGACATGTGGGAGGTTGATTCGGCGATCATTGTACCGAAAGTTGTTTCTGCGAACGGTCTCATAGCGAAGGGTCTCGATCTACACCTCAAGAGGCCTCTCGCTAGATGGTTGAATCAAAGGTCGGATGCAGAAGGCGGTAATCTTGGACACGGCGCGCATAGTTCGGCGGTTCCTCTCCCTGCAGCCCTAACCACCGGCGGCAGCGGGGCCGGATTTAGGGGAGGGGCAACCGAGGATACAGCCCCGGGGCCTCCACAAAAGAGGGGCCCCCACAATAGAGTTTGAAAAAAAAATCTAATTCCAACTAGTAAACACTAGTAATTTTTTTTTTGAGTACCTATTGTGAAAGTGATCTGCTTCGAAAACTAGATTTCAGTTAAATCATCAACGATTTTTCGGCGAAAAAAGCTCGGAAGTTTCCGTTCGTTAACGCTAAAATTTTATTTCAGATAATTCTCGTTTCCGATTATATTTGTATGTGTGTTAAATAATAAAATAATGTATACTTGTTTCCACAAAAAAATATTTCTTCAAAACATGACTGGAAAAAAATGGCTACTTTATTTAGAAAATCATTGGGGGCCATGGGGCCTCCAGTCCTTTGTTGCCCCGAAGCCTCTCAACCTCTAAATTCGACCCTGGGCGGCACCCTAGTAGGTTAGGTTTTTTATAATGTGTTCATATGTTTTCTATTGTTTTTGTATGTTTTATTGTATTTAACTTTTATAATCATATTGTGATATACCTAACCTAAGACAGAAAATATATAAAGGATACAATAATTATTATAAGTATTACGAGCCTGACCCTTTATTAATAATAAACATTTATTTCAAACCAATTACAGCCCATAGGCCAGCCCATTTAAATCCATCGCGAACCCGAAGCTAGTCTTATTCACTAATAAAAGAGAGAAGGACAAAAGTACATGACAAAGAGCTAGCGTTGGCGTTGGTGAACTAGCAAAAATATCTGGGGGCTGGGGGTGACTGGACACGTGGGGGTAGGTACCTGAGCGTCTTATCTAGTAGGTCTCAGGTACAATACTTGTGTAAAAGACCATACGGCGAAAACCATAAGAACACTATCGAAGGAAATAGGGGTTAAAGCCAAAGATATGGAATGGATAGAGTAATACACCGCTTTACGCGAGAGATGCGTTCCAGGGAAAATCGCGAAAAACTAATTTCGCGTAATCAGGGTCTTGTAATTAAGTACCAAACTCAAGCATTTTCACTTGGTTTGCAAGAATAATAAATAAAGGCAGAAATGCAGCAGACAGAGGCTGTTGTCACTAAAGGTGATAAAGAAGCCAGTGACAATCAGGCATGTAAGGAGGAGCTACTAATCACATAGAAAGGAAGGTCACCTTGGCATCAGGGAGTATGTAAAGTTTTCTGGAGGTATGAATATTATATTTTTCCCTGATAGCCGTCGTCTTCAGGTTCAAGAAAATGCGGCTTTTTTATTTTTATGTCCTATACTTAATTAACCATATTTTTTTTAAGTGTGTGAGATGACATTTGTGTAGTTTTATGGATGAACATAGCGCAATGCTTTTGTCCCTTATCACTCCCATCAGTATGATGATTGATGAAATAGAAAAAAAGAGTTGAATGAATGACATGAGTGACATTTACTTTGACACATTATTTTTTTTCTATTTCATTGTACCGATTGCGGGCGAAAGCATTAGGCTCTGTTCATCCATAAACCAGCACGACTGAATACACCACACTGAATATGACAGCTACCAGGGAAAAATATAATATTCATACCTTCAGAAAACTTTACATAGCCAATGGACAGGATCTAGATATTTGTTTTGATTAAGGCTTTATCTATGTACAAATGTTTGCAATAACCTATCAGCAGAATTACAAGTATTCAAATCAATAATTAAGAAAAAACTTACTGCTTCTGGATGAATATGTAGAATCTTTGGATGATGTCCTTCTTGAGTCCCACTCCCGGGGCTTCTCCCACTGTGACACTTCACTGATACAGTTATAATAATACTTCTTTCCTGAAGAACTAATATGCTCTGACCATTCACTGCCAGGAGGCACACTCCCTGAGGGTGCACTTCTTTTATCATATTTACTACTTCTATTAACACTTATGTTTATGCCACTAGTCCTATTCTTTTTCTCTGATTCACTTCGCTCATGATTACTTCTCTCTCGTTCACTCTCTTTGATTCTCTCACGTTTCTCCTTTGGGGATCTGACACTATCTGGAATTGTTGAAGAATATGATCAGTGCTATATCAAAAACACATATTTTACTGCACTTTGCAGACAATATTATGATGGCACCACAACATGTAATGAATTTTTAATATTTATTTATTTGCCACTGCACATTTTACAAATGTAATATAAATGTATACAATTAAAGTATGTAAACAATCGTCAAAAATCAATATTGATTATTGAAGAACTGTCTTATTTATTCGCTTCAGCTTCTGCCTAATTTATGTGTCAATTGGTGGTATTATACTAATAGTTAGCCAAATAAAAAGTACAAAAAGAATGTTTTCACCACTATAAATGCACACTAACAAAAACACACTACTGACTATTCTATCATTATCATTATAATATGTGGAAAATCTCTTGCTTAAGGCAATGCAAATTATTATCACCATAGATAGCTTAAGCTTAGCATTATAACTTTAATGGTTACATCTTCTCAATATTTTTAATTTAAAATTGAATGTATAATAAATTGAAATAAGAACTGCAATGGTATCTAGTAAACACTAATACTTTTTTAATACTAACAAGGAATAGCTAATTTGTAATTATTGATCTTAATTGTATTTTATTCGCAATAGCCACATAAAGGTTTTGCTTAGGAATATATTATCAAAATGACAATTTTACCATTCAAAGTGTCAATTGCAATGTTTCAAACCAAGTCATACAACTTTGAGGCAACTTTATTTATTCTTTTCAATTGTTAAGGATTTTGATTGTCAATATATAACATCCTAAATAACTTTAAACTAAGCATAGTTTAAACATAATATAAAACCGGGTAACTTTTTTGCATATGATTATGGGCAGAATTTTATAATTCTACTAATGACAAATGTTTCTATATAGACAATTTTATATAGATAGATCAAATCCCAGCAAAGGCATTATTTGTGTATTTATTTATCAGAAGTATTTGTTTCTTGGTTGTATGTATTTTTTATATAATATCATCACTTGGTGCCCTCATCACAAGCCTTAACTGAGCTTACAGTGGAACTAAGTTGATTTGAGTAAGATGTCCCAAGATATTTATTTAATAATAGACATAACCACAAAGGTATTTAAATTTTTTAGCTACAAAGACTCCTAATGTAGGGCACCTCAAAATAATAAAGTAGAACTAAGCAGATTACCATACATCACATATTTTTTAGATTTAATGCTTCTGTAAACTTCTGTTAACTTGGTAGACATAAGAAATAAAAAAGGTCTTACCTGTGTACTTGTTTCTAGAGGATTTATAGTCTCTATCTCTCTCCTTTTCAGAACCTTTCTGCATATAGGTATTTCTAGATGTTGCATATCCTCTGTCATCGACAACATGACTGTAGTGGTGGTGTCCGTGCCCCGTGTGGCCAGTGTGGGCTCCATGTCCATGAACTGACACATTGCCATTAGGGGATCGGAGTGGTGTATATCGGCTGTCAGAAGGTACATACTCATTTGTCCTCCTATCACTTTTGGTATTGTATTTCTGTGCACAAAAGATTTTAGTCTAATTAATGGCAGTTTACAGGATATTTTCATCATATGTTAGTATTTATGTTTACTGTCACTAAGGCCTGTTTAGATACAAATCTAATGAATGTCGATTTTTGACCCAATAACAGCACTCAAAGGTATAAACACTCATCACTGTACTCAGTTATCTTGTACCAAATCTTACTGTACAACAATGGTCCACTATTTGCTGTAGAATTCTTTTTTCGTACGGTGACACTAGTAAGCGAAGAGTATTTAAAATCGCAATGTGCTAGATTTCAACATCAGATCGTCAGAAATCATATTTCATGCTCATATTACAACAAGCATACTATTAGTTCTAACCAAGCAAATATATTGTTGTATTAGAGGGTTCAGCTCAAAACGACCTCATTTAAACGTTGTTTGGATCAAAGAATACGAAAACAGTGGTTGAGAACAGATATTACGTACAAAAGTACATAATTCGAGGTAGAGTTAGCATTTATGTGCTATCACAAATACAGTTACTGTTACAGTTGATATTTGTGTAAACTATAGTTACCTGATACGGATGGGCTTGGTGCTTCTCAAAGTACCTGAAAACAGAAATATAATTTTAATCTCATCGTCGTAATTACAGGAAAACTATCAATCGGCGACCGCCATCTACAGACTTGAAAACCGTATCATCTAAAACTAAATCATACCCATCGCTTATTCGCTGCGGTTTCCTTGCATGCATTACCATCAATGCAAATGTACGATTTATTACGGCCTCAGTAATAAAATACTAAAAGAGGCCACTGTCATTAAAACAAGAATTATCCGTGATATATCTTGGTCGACGCCATGTCACATTCAATTCATTTCATTCAACTCAAGACACTCGAAAGAGTCAATAGAGACGCGAAAGAGAAAGGAAGGTGTTGTCGACGTTTGTCTATGGTATCATTATTACACTCGTACTCCATCCGTTTAAACCATGTTTAAAACTTTAAAC
>JALPQI010009948.1:0-49740 GCA_025490895.1 Thaumatotibia leucotreta | reverse complement strand
GTATCTGAATTCGCCGAAAGATGGACACTGTATAAGTGTATACGGATTGCTCATGTTTGATGCTTTCATGACATGATGCTGATGTATTTAGGTCAGGTAGGTAGTGCTGAACATAGACCTCCCCCAAAGATTACCACAATGACCGGTCCCGCGCCACTCGCATCCAGCGGACTGCTTCGACCTTCACCCGGTCATCAGTCCACCAAAATAGCTCTCCGAATCGCTAAACTGAAGGTAGGTAGTAAGACCGTTTAATTATAAATATTTATAGTAAAATCGTATTAAAAATTAAAGCATCCGCAGCAGAACCAAAGCGACCAATAGATATAGCTCTCAGAATCGCTAAGCTTAAGTACCAGACAAGAGTGTCCACATTGCACATAGAACCGATGGCTGTTGGTATAGAAAGGTTCTCGACTGGCGGCCAGGTACTAAAAGGCGCAAGCAACGAGGTGAACTGATGTCCTTGTGAAGGTCACAGGGGTCCGCTCAATGCGGGTGATTGTGGCAATCTTTGGGGGAGGCCTATGTCCAGCTGTGGATGACTTTCGGCTGATGTGATGATGATGAGGTAGATAAGTTTGTACGGAACCCTCAGTGCTTGAGGCAAATGGATTCGCTCATGACCGGTTTTTTATTGGGTTTTCACAACCCAGCTCCCGAAAACAAAAACTTGTATTGAAAATTTCAGCTTGCGCATTCCCACACTAGAATATTGTAAAAGGTGTAGATGCAACCTGGAAGGCGGATGTAAGCTTCTTCTCGATAACAAATTTCGAAGTGTAGGACTTGAATCGTGTTATGTCACAAGACTGTTGTATTTAATGGCTTTAACTTCATACAACATAAAACCGTATTTTGTAATACCCTTTTTTCTAAGTTTATGATGTTTTCTATGTCTCTAATCCGAATAATAACCATAAATGAATAATATAATATAGCACTGGCTGATTTTTATTCTATTCTGACGATATTGCAATGAATGGTTCTCTCTCTTCGCTGGTTTTTTTTTTCAAAAATTAATAACTAATGGACGCGGACGTAGCAGAACCAAACGGAGATGGCGGGAAGACCTGGATGCCTTTCTTAACAACTGGCCAGAGGAAGCACACCCTCGGGAGTCGTGGAGTTTGAGGGGCCTTTGCCCAGCAGTGGGACACAAACATAGGCTGAATAAAAAAAATCTATAAAAAACAACTTATAATAAATTAAAATAAAATAAGTAAAAAAAGTTTTAAGTTAAACGGTTTTTATTGCATCAAAAACTAGAAAATAAAAATTAGTTGTAACTAACCGTAGATGCTACTTTTTGTAGATTAGTCACGTGAAACTATTATCACTGTAGTCTTTCCAAGTCGGATGCTGAAAGCCACGTTTAGCCTCTATGTCAGTGGATTAAGCGTATCCTAATCGGAAACTTTTACCAAACTGAAATAAAAACGTGGGGCGTACGCAATTGTGATAAAGTCACTATAGTTATTTAAGAACACACATAGAAATTAAGACAGCAATAGAGTAATAAGTTTTGTTTTGACCTTGATAAAAGTTATTTACCTCTGTAGAAGTGTTGGAACAGATGAATGATTCATTGCAAAATTAAAGCTACAATTACATATTTTGAACTTGTATGTTTCTTCATAATAACGCCCCACGTTTTTATTTTAGTTTGGTAAAAGTTTCCAACTAGGATACGCTTAATCCACTGACATAGAGGCTAAACGTGGCTTTCAGCATCCGACTTGGAAAGACTACAGTGATAATAGTTTCACGTGACTAATCTACAAACAGTAGCATCTACGGTTAGTTACAACTAATTTTTATTTTCTAGTTTTTGATGCAATAAAAACCGTTTAACTTAAAACTTTTTTTACTTATTTTATTTTCAAGTTTTTAGTGCAACTTATTCTACGTAGATCAAAGGATGTTGTTTGTAATATGCAATACAATTAAGGATGCTAGCGTTTAACTCTCGCGCTTTAATTACGACACAAACATGTGTAAACGTAATGGACAATATTTTATGTGTAACGAGAGGGGAATCGCTGCTGAATAGATATTTTTTGAAATTCGACACTAAAAAAATGTCAGCTTGAATGCCCGAAGTGTCTCAAATGGACGTGTTATTCATAGAATAGGTACCTTAGATAACAGAGATCTGACAATAAGGAATATATCAATCAATTTGGTTTATTGAGAAAATCAAGTTTAAAGCGAGGCCCGACGGCTCGCCCTACGCGATCAACTCACGCTGTCACTCTATAATCTGGAGGGCCGCAGGCCCGATGGCTCACCCTACGCGATCCACTCACGCTGTCACTCTATCAGCTGGAGGGCCGAAGGCCCGACGGCTCGCGCTATGTTATACGGTCCACTCACGCTGTCACCGTATCAACTGGAGGGCCGCAGGCCCGACGGCTCACCCTACGCGATCCACTCACGCTGTCACTCTATCAGCTGGAGGGCCGCAGGCCCGACGGCTCGCCCTACGCGATCAACTCACGCTGTCACTATCAGCTGGAGGGCTGAAGGCCCGACGGCTCGCCCTACGCGATCCAATCACGCTGTCACTCTATCAGCTGGAGGGCCGAAGGTCCGAGGGCTCGCCCTACCCTACGCGATCCACTCACGCTGTCACTCTTTTAGCTGGAGGGCCGCAGGCCCGACGGCTCGCCCTACGCAATCCACTCACGCTCTCTGTCACTCTATCAGCTGGAGGGCCGCAGGCCCGACGGCTCGCCCTACGCGATCCAATCACCTGTCACTCTATCAGCTGGAGGGCCAAAGGCTCGGCGGCTCGCCCTACGCTACGCGATCTACTCACGCTGTCACCCTATCAGCTGGAAGGCCGCAGGCCCGACGGCTCACCCTACGCGATCCACTCACACTGTCACTCTATCAGCTGGAGGGCCGCAGGTCCGACGGCTCGCCCTACGCGATCCAATCACGCTGTCACTGTATCAGCTGGAGGGCCGAAGGTCCGACGGCTCGCCCTACCCTACGCGATCTACTCACGCTGTCACCCTATCAGCTGGAGGGCCGCAGGCCCGACGGCTCACCCTACGCGATCCACTAACGCTGTCACTCTATCAGCCGGAGGGCCGCAGGCCCGACGGCTCGCCCTGCGCGATCCAATCACGCTGTCACTCTATCAGCTTGAGGGCCGAAGGCCTGACGTCTCACCCTACGCGATCCACTCATGCTGTCACTCTATCAGCTGGAGGGCTGCAGGCCCGACAGCTCGCCCTACGCGATCCACTCACGCTGATGTCAGTCTATCAGCTGGAGGGCCGAAGGCCTGACGGCTCGCCCTACGCGGTCCACTCACGCTGTCACTCTATCAGCCGGAGGGCCGCAGGCCCGACGGCTCGCCCTACGCGATCCAATCACGCTGTCACTCTATCAGCTGGAGGGCCGAAGGCCTGACGGCTCACCCTACGCGATCCACTCATGCTGTCACTCTATCAGCTGGAGGGCCGCAGGCCCGACGGCTCGCCCTACGCGATCCACTCACGCTGATGCCACTCTATCAGCTGGAGGGCCGCAGGCCCAACGACTCGCCCAACGCGGTCCACTCACGCTATCACTCTATCAGCTAGAGGGCCGCAGGCCCGACGGGTCACCCTACGCTACGCGATCCACTCATGCTGTCACTTTATCAGCTGGAGGGCCGCAGGCCCGACGGTTCGCCTTACGTGCTCCACTCACGCTGTCACTCTATCAGCTGGAGGGCCGCAGGCCCGACGGGTCGCCCTACGCTACGCGATCCACTCACGCTGTCACTCTATCAGCTGGAGGGCCGCAGGCCCGACGGTTCGCCCTACGCCCTCCACTCACGCTGTCACTCTATTAGCTGGAGGGTCGCAGGCCCGACGGGTCGCTCTACGCTACGCGATCCACTTACGCTGTCAGTCTATCAGCCGGAGGGCCGCAGGCCTCCTTAAGTCAGTATTAAATCCGTCTGTATCTTTTCGTCCAATATTCCGCAGGGTTTGAAGACGAAAATCTTTGATCAGTGTATGTTGCCAGTGATGACCTACGATACTAAACCGTGCTCGCTTACAACTGGCCTCATAAGAGTGCTCAATGTCACCCAAAGGGCAATGGAGAGGGCTATGCTAGGAGTCTCTCTGCGATATCGGATTAGAAATTAGACCATCCGCAGCAGAACCAAAATAGCCGATATAGCTCTTCGAATCGCTAAGAACTGAAGTGGCAGTGGGCGGGGCTCGTCGCGCGTGGAGCCGATGGCCGTTGGGGCGGTAAGTTTTTCGAGTGGTAGTCACGTACCGGAAGGCGCAGCGTGGGTAGGCCCCCCACAAGATGGACTCGTGACCTGGTGAAGGTCGCTGGATGCGGGTGGCGCCGGTCCTTGTGGCAATCTTTGGGGGAGGCCTATATTCACCATTGAACGTCTTTCGGTTAATATGATGATGACGATGATATAATCCTTATGTTTCTACCAAATGTCTAAAACAGTACTTCAAAATCTACAGATCGCTAAACCTAGCGGTTGTGGCAGGCAGTAACACTGGAGTATCAGATCTGAGGAGTTGGACGTTAGTATTAAATTCGCATGTTTCTACTTAATATCTAAAGAACTTCTTTAAAATCAAGAAATCGATAAAAGATAAACCTTGCGGTTATTGCGGGCAGTACTGCAGCATCAGGAGTGAGGAGTTGGAAGTCAAGATCAGGCTGTTAGTATTTGATTATGCCAAACATGCTATACTTTCATTTTCACGTGTCTAACACTCTCGGTTAAGGTAAGCAGTACGTCTGCAGCATCAGGCTTTGAGGGTTCAAGGATACAAATATTATAATATTGCATTGTCATGGGGACTTGACACGAGTTCCAAATTTCATTAATTTTGGTGCATTAGAAGTGGTCGAAAAATCGATCACAAGATTTGAAGCATCGACGACAGTTGATACGCGGTGAAGTTAATAAAAACCGTTTAAAAATACGTTTCACTGAGTAACTTGAGAGACTTCTTTACTAGTCGAGTTGATAAAAACTTGCCGCTTAAATTAAACAACTTGACAAAATTAAACTCACTGCTCAAGTACTTACTAACGGTACTGTCTTCTTGCGCAGAGCAACTTCTGAAGAACTTTTCGCAAAACCAACCTCTATGATGTTAAAATTGTGTGTAGAAGTACAAGTTAACCGTATCATTTTAAACAGGAAATTGCATCGTACGAACAAGGAAAGGAAGGCGTCTTGTCGCCAGGAATTACTGAAAGTGCTAAAAGTGCCAGAGTGTCATAGAAACTACGACTGCAATAATATTCTGACAGCGTTCGGCTGTGAATGGCATAGCTACATGCCATTTGTGTAAACTACTAAAGGTTGAACACGCCAAAATTGAGGCATGTAAAATCGTTTATATCTATGGGAAAAATGGAGGTATAGAAACTTTTAAAGCACCTTTTTGATCACAAGAACCTGCCCAAAAACATATAAAAAAATTGTTTTCGTATAATTATTCGTTGTCAAAATGTCGAGCAAACAACACAAAAAACGCGAACGTACTTTGCACAAATACGTCAAAAATTCAACACTAAGATATAGAGATATCGCGAAAAGACTAAAATATCCCCAATCTGCGGTTTGTCGCGTATTAAAAAAGTTCCGTGAACACTTGACAATAGATAGAAAGCCAGGAAGTGGAGGGTGCAGAGTCTAAAGAATAAAAAAAGGAACGAGAGTATTGTTAGGATTTTCGCCTCAAATCTTAAGATGTCTTCTCGTGATGTGGCCAAGAAAGTGAAGATGTCTCAGTCCTATGTTCAAAAAATAAAACGTAGGGCTGGACTAAGAAGTTTTAAAGCCCAGGCCGCACCAGATCGAAATTCGAAACAGAACTCATCCGCAAGGAAACGGTCACGAAAACTTTATGAGAAATTCATTACGAAATTTGCATGCGTTGTCATGGACGACGAAACATATGTAAAAGCTGATTTTAAACAAATACCTGGGCAAGAGTTTTATACCAGTCTAAGTCGAACAGATGCTCCTGAAGAATGTAAATTGAAAAAGTTTTCGAAATTCCCAAAAAATACCTTCTTTGGCAAGCAATATGCAGCTGTGGGAAAAGAAGTCGCTCGTTTATTACCACCGGGACAATAAACGGCGAAATTTATCAAAAAGAGTGTTTACAGAAACGTTTGCTGCCTCTTATAAGAAAGCACGACTCACTGCCGCTGTTTTGGTCAGATTTGGCCAGTTGTCACTACGCAAAACCAGTGATGGAATGGTACAGCACAAGGAGGATTGAGTGGTACCAAAATTATGCAACCCGCCAAATAGTCCAGAACTGCGGCCTGTTGAAGAGTACTGGAGTATAATGAAGGGAATTTTAAAAAAGAAAGGCGGAGAAGTAAAATCAGTCCCCGAGCTATAAAAAATATGAACGTGGGCGTCAAAACGGTGTCCTAACGAGATGGTGCAAAGTCCTATGAGACGTATACGCAAGAAAGTTAGAAGTATGGCTTACGGTGTAGACAATAACTAAAATAGAAAATGTTATTTTAAACTACGTTAAATTTGTCATTGAACATGTGAAACATAATGTAGCCTTTCACTCTCAAATTTATTTTTTATGACTATTTGTGTGCCTCAATTTTGGCGTGTTCAAGCTTTATTTTCATGCTAACCGCTACAAATATACAATCTTACTTCTATGCTGTGGTTATATTTTATAACTCCCTTATTTATTAGTGAAATCATCCTCTATTTATAAATTTTCTGTTACCAACAGGTGTCACAATCAAATGTAAATACGTATCTAAAGAAAATTCCTATAAATAATATACGAGTAAACTTAAAGTATCTAAAGCCCTTCGAAGGCATTTTGTATCACAACGAGGCCTTACAACTATATGACTTCATATTTTGTACTGTATAATTTTAACTATGCCAGGTATAAATATATACAAAATTTTCTGAAAATAATATGTGTGATTATTACTAACTGACGCCCGAATAGTGTGTCGTGTTGTTTATTGATAAAATATTTTAAAATAAAAATTAAACCGCCTTCAAAAATTAACCCAAACTAAAAAGTAAAAAATAATTTTAGTTCCTACTTCTTAGGATTTCCTACCCAAACCTTTAAACCTTTTACCCTATTCATTGAAATAAAATATTATGGCTAGGTATCCTACAGATTTCTTAGAAGTCGGTGCCAAGTGCCGCCGATTATGTTTTTATCAACAGAATGATCTACCTCAGTCATTTTGATGAAAACATAACCGGAGTGACAGTAAGTTACAAAGCTCTATCGAATACAATCATATACTCGCGAAGTGAACATATTTGGCTTGGCACCGACTTCTAAGAAATCTGTAGGATACCTAGCCATAATATTTTATTTCAATGAATAGGGTAAAAGGTTTAAAGGTTTGGGTAGGAAATCCTAAGAAGTAGGAACTAAAATTATTTTTTACTTTTTAGTTTGGGTTAATTTTTGAAGGCGGTTTAATTTTTATTTTAAAATATTTTATTTTTTGCTTTTTAGTAGTGTAAAATCGTTATTTAGTGTGCTCTAAATATTTATAATTAGAATATACTGCACTATAATAGGCCAGAAAATCTGAATCTATATTATTTAAAGAATCACTAACCGCTAACCAACATGTCATAACTACTAAGCAAACACTTGAATAGATCTCGAAAATGTATGACAGTTATGTTCAAAGAATTATCCTCCAACTCCTAATCGTTAAGGAGTTATACCTTTCGTCATCAGCTCACCAACATGAGACTATGACCACCTAAAAGCAAATATTCAAATAGCTTCCAAAATACATGAACTATGTTATATTTAAAGAATTACCCCCAACTCCTAATCTCTAAGGAGTTGTACCTTCCATCATCAGCTCACCGACATGAAAGGATGACCACCTAAACGCAAATACTCGAATAGCTTCCAAAATACATGAAATATGTTATATTTAAAGAATTGTCCCCCAACTCCTAATCTCTAAGGAGTTGTACCTTTCATCATCAGCTCACCAATATGAAAGGATGACCACCTAAAGGTAAATACTCAAATAGCTTCCAAAATACACAAAATATGTTATACTTAAAGAATTATCCCCCAACTCCTAATTGCTAAGGAGTTGTACCTTCCATCATCAGATCACCAATTTAAAACGTGCATGACTAGACGCAAATACTTGATTAATCTTCGAAAATAAATGAAAAATGTCATGTGTGCCTACAACATTTGAAGAGTTCCCTCGATTTCTCTAGGATCCCATCATCAGATCTGAATTCGGTGACAATGGAACTAACTAGAAAGTATACCTTTTCAAACAAAAAAAGAAGTTTTCAAATCGGTCCACGCGTCTTCGAGTAATCGGGGAACATATATAAAAAAAAGATTTCGACGAATTGTAAACCTCCTCCTTTTTGAAGTCGGTTAATAATTTCAAAGGTTATAGGTAACAGCCTTAGCATGCCTATATTATTTAAAGAATCACTAACCGCTAACCAATATGTCATAGCTTACTAAGCAAACACTTGAATACATCTCGAAAATGTATGACAGTTGAACATTCAAAGAATTATCCTCCAACTCCTAATCGTTAAGGAGTTATACCTTTCATCATCAGCTCACCAACATGAGACTATGACCACCTAAAGGCAAATACTCAAATAGCTTCCAAAATACATGAACTATGTTATATTTAAAGAATTATCCCCCAACTCCTTATCTCTAAGGAGTTGTACCTTCCATCATCAGCTCACCGACATGAAAGGATGACCACCTAAACGCAAATACTCGAATAGCTTCCAAAATACATGAAATATGTTATATTTAAAGAATTGTCCCCCAACTCCGAATCTCTAAGGAAATGTACCTTTCATCATCAGCTCACCAACATGAAAGGATGACCACCTAAAGGCAAATACTCAAATAGCTTCCAAAATACACGAACTATGTTATACTTAAAGAATTATCCCCCAACTCCTAATTGCTAAGGAGTTGTACCTTCCATCATCAGATCACCAACTTAAAACGTTCATGACTAGAGGCAAATACTTGATTAGTCTTCGAAAATAAATGAAAAATGTCATGTGTGCCTACAACATTTGAAGAGTTCCCTCGATTTCTCCAGGATCCCATCATCAGATCTGGATTCGGTGACAATGGGACCAACTAGAAGGTATACCCTTTCAAACAAAAAAAGAATTTTTCAAATCGGTCCACGCGTCTTCGAGTAATCGGGGAACATACATAAAAAAAAAAAAGATTTCGACGAATTGTTAACCTCCTCCTTTTTGAAGTCGGTTAAAAATGGCCGATCGATAGGGTTTTTTGCGTGCACGTAGGATAAGGCCATCACACGGCATACATTCGCGACTTCATCGCATCGAATCGCTTCGCAAATCTCGTCGCTTAGAATCGCCTACGTAGAACATAGCCTGATATTCCGCGGAGTCAAATTAGGTTAAATAAAACTATCTGCTGCCCACCGATAACACAACTTGTGGCAGTCGCATTAAGAAGGAGAGCGTTTTTGTTTTTTTTTTAACCAAACTATAAAGAAAATTAAGTCGTTCCGAGTTTGATAATCTATTAAACATATATAGTGAGTTTAGAGATCATTGCACGAAGTTTGATGGCCCATATAAGTAGATAAAATTAGATTTTGTATCTTAATTTTCTTTTCTCTTATCTACATCATTGTAATAATAAGTACATAATGGAACATACGCTAGATCAGAATCAGAACAGTCAGTGTAATTTTGTGTAACTAAATATTCGCGCAGGAAAACATGTAACTTTAGATTTAATTAAAATTTCCCGAAAACAGGGGCATATTAATCTAAACCGTATTATTTAGCTTTATTTATTCCTGGTGCTCCTGCAACATATACAAAAAAAGTATTAGCACTAAAAGGCAAATATGGATTCTTTTTTTGGCATCGCCTCACCATTGTTTTAGGGATCCACAAAAGAGACCCGTATGGTGCGACTCTATCTGTCAATTTATACTTTTAATAGAGTTGAAATTACTGAATATAATAAAAAAACATTAAACTTCCTTCGAAATAGTACCTACATTACGAAGTTAGAAACGAGTAGAGATAAATTAAAGCACGACCGAAGGGAGTGCTAAAATCGACACGAGTTACGAATTTCCTTTTTGCGTGAATCATACGACTTCTTTCCAGTACATATGGTACTCCGAAGATTTCGACCCGACATAAAATGAATCACTTCTCGCACTAAGCCTGTAAAGTGCGTGTTTACTAAAATATGAAAGTAAAATATTAATAGGGTAAAAACAAATAAACAAAGCCAAAGGCGATGCCTACCTTAAGAGAGTTGCTGTCAGGACAAACGAAAAATGCAATTCTCATTCTCATTATTTTACCTATACTAGGTATGGGTACCTACTCATATGTCGCCATATTGGCGAAGGAGCCCACGTACCGCCAAACTTCGAGGAGACTTAAAATTGTTCTCTAAACGGCAGCAGAATTTGCATGTAGAGCGGATGGGATGCCGTGCGTAAAATCTTATCATAAAAGTTGGTTTGATAAGAAAAGTTGCGATGTCTTGTAGTCTTGGAGTGTTTTTTTTTTCTTACATAGTCGTGCACTTCCGTTACCCATTATAAAGTAAGAGTTTGCTCCTTTGAGCCAAGTTTTAATGTCGAAATGAATAGCAAGATTTAAATTTACTTTTAAAAAGCAGGAATTTCTGCTCACATTCTCAGTACGCAATTTTTTAAGTAAATGGATAATAAAACCGGCCGAGAGCACATTGATGTCGGTCTGTGCTCAATGTACGGTTCCGTAGTTACCCGTCTGTGACAATTTGCGGCACTAATGGACATGTTATAGGTATCATTGCAGCGTATCCTTAACTTTTAACCCCACCTAAGGCTTATTGTTTCTACGAAATAATACGTGCTAGCCGCATCCTATCCGAATCCCTTTCGGCATTCTTATACAGTGTGTGTCTTTGATAGCGACATTGCTTTTAAGTAACGATAGATTAAAGTGTTATTAACCACTTTAGTAAAATAATATAACGATTGCCTTTATTATTTAAGAGTAATTAATTTTTATAAAAATCTCGAGCAGCAATGTAATGCAAACATTTATTTGACGTTTCTGAGAGGAAAAGCTAGTTTCGTTTTCATTTTAATTCGATCAAATCATTAAAGTAACTGCGAACTGTTGCCTACGTTAAATTATTTACTGAATTATCCATTACTAGAAAATGCTACAATTTAAAACATGCGAGATTTGGACTACACTAGCACAACAAATTTACATCAACAATTCTTTCTGTGTCTTACTGTCTTAGCCAGCACATTTTGAATCGTATTATTCACTGAACTGATATCAATAATCACTGCACATACATTATCACTTCTTAGAAATCACATTACCTAGTTCAAACATTTTTATTAAATTTATTAGGAAAGTCTGTTGATCAACAAACTTGATGTTATCTTGACACTTCAACTCAATCAATGTGAAGTTTTCAATCGGTACATAAACAAAACGATTATCTGATTCCGCCTTCTTAGTTAACACAAAATTACCTAGCGCTTAATCGTCTCTGTCGCACTTATAAGAAAGAATGACAAAGACGGAAAACTAAAATACGCTACTGAGCGATAGCCATTGGCAACTTGGCTAGGCACCCTGGGCTGTTAAATCCTTTTCTTATGAACAAGGGTCATGATTTTTGACGGACTTGTCATCGAAAAGTGTCACCGACATGTCGGATGTAAATAGGTAGGTAATTAATTGTAATTGTCAGGATGTCACTAAGAGCGAGATTTCAATGAAATCATATGTCAATTGTTAGGTTTAATTTATTAGTTATTGTTATTACTGATACATTGCGTGCCAAATTAATTTGTATGAAAAATTTTTTTTTTAAATACCTTAACTAAATATGCTAATTTCAGTTCATTAAGACTTGTACTTTCACCCCTTAAAAGGAATGTCGTTATGAAAGACACTGTATAGCGTCAGAGATGATGTGGTACTGGTGCATATTTTTGTGAAACAACTCAAATAGTTTTTTAAGTAGCAACACTACTATGTATATAAATAAACAAGTAGGTACTTAAAATATAAAACTCAAAATAAACCTTCGAGTTGTTCCACAATTTATTTTACATGCAAAAATACTAATATTATAAATAGTTAAAGTGATACTGCACACAATTACACATACGGTCGGTTAAAACGTGTATTAACGTTTATTAAAGTTTTAGTATTTTTATTTATAGATTCGATTAGTGATTATTGACAACGTACACTGTAACGTCATGCCCGAAACGTCAGGATATAATTAAACTAAGTTTACGCGATTAAGACCCGTTTGTCTTTAAAATATGAGTGATAATCGTGAAAGTTTGAATCAATGTAGTGATTACTGATCTTCTAGTCTACTTATTTTGGTTTATTCAATATCAAATATAAGAGTTCACGTTACTGACTTTATAACAAGTCCTATTTAAATAAAATCATAATGAATATTAGATGCACAAAAATAATCAGAATTTTTTAAATTGATTTACACTGAACGTATTGTGAAAACACAAATCAAATTATTTATTAACTAAATATTTTGATTTGTAATTTTTATTTTTCCCCAGTAGTCACACTACTTAATACTATATACATTATAACACAGCGAGGGGTACAGGCATCAGCCGCGAAAGCTGAGTACGTGGGTTCGATCCCCACCTCGGACATTAGGTGATCTTGATCGTTTTTCTTTGGTATATGACATCTAATATTTATAATTTGATTTACAATGTTTCTGATAATTTTTTCTGTATTTATAATTCTTTAAAATCGAACAAACGGTACAACAAAATGAACATACCTAATCATGAAATAAATTAAATGGTGTAAACTAAATAGCATTATACGTAAATATATACTTCAATGTAAACATACCGCACCGCACATCCATATATATGTAGGTACCTAGTATCATTTATTTCCTAATTTTAAACTGGAAAAATCAACATTACCGGATTTTTTAGGAAAACAGGTATTTGTAGCACATTAAGAAAAACTTTTCCAGTAAACGAAGCTTTGATAAAATTTGCTGTTTAACGAGATATAAAAAAGCAAGCACCCAACCAGCCACTTCCGGCTTAACTGCGCTATACAAACTTTCCCGCCCAAGTTAGGTTACCAGTGAAAAGCTAATGTAGCGAGTTTTCAACAAATTTCTCATTAGTAACATTTTCAGTGTAAACTTAATTTAATTATTCCGGCTGCGAAGCTCAAATATATTTCTACCTTTTAGAAAATAAATAGTCATAATTAGTGGGTATTCGTACCTTCAGTTACGAATACTCATAACATTATTTATGCAGGTATGCAGGTCACGTTTCCAGCTGTAAAGCGGATTACTTAATTCAATGAAATTTCAAGTAATCATTATTAATTCATTGTTGATAATATTTTATTGTACTTCAATCGGATGTTAATGTCAAACATTTAAAATTGTATAATGCATGAGCAGTATGAGTAGATAACAAGTACATGATAATAAAAACGAATAAATATTTTATTTGGTTGGAAATAATCAATCTACTAAAAATGTTATAATACATTAATTGATACAGACCAAATCAACTTAAGCATGACCCTAAGTACTCATTATATTGATATTGTTATGGTTTCATTTTAATATAAGTGTTTATTAACTAACTAATTAAATTCATTTAAAATTACTTCTTAAATAAACAAAGTTACCATTATAATATAAATACCCATCACCACATATGTTCCCTCTTTAATAACGTTACCATTACTTTAAAAATAACATTGCAATACAAGGTGTAGCAAATAAGCTTATGATCTGCATTCTGCTTAGAGACGTGGCGGCATTGCAGCCATCTTCGAAGCACGCGCTGCTGGAACAGTCCTCATGGCCAGCGCAGTCATTCGAAACGTCGCCGTAGGAACACGCACGCTGCACTATCCTTATCCCATAGCCTGTAAATAAGTTATTGTACACATATAAAAACAAACTAAGATAGTAGATAACTTGGAAGCAGATACATTGAAATGAGACTGGGTTGGTCACGTCTGTTTGTGGACCAAGATAGCCACAGATTGGCAGCTCCAATCGGAGACGCGGCAAACCTCATCGGCGATGGCGAGACGAGCTAGACTCCTTTTTAAAAGAGTGGCCGGAGGCAGGTCGACATAGAGCAGATTGGAGAAAATGGGAAGAGTTTCTTCTCCAGCAGTATATACAAACAAGAGAGCGTAGGTACTGTTATCTCCAAAATAAAGAAAGTTGGATTTGGCACTCGCAGAGATTGTCTTGTTGCGTTGTGAAAACGAAGTCGTTATGATCGTATCGCGTTTTTTTCTTATAATGTTTAATTAACCAGTCATTGCAAGTAACTAGTCCAACACCAAAAAGTAATCTCAAGTTAACTACATCTTTCATGCATTGTGAGCCATCTGAGATAAGGAAGCAGGCCACTTACATTGCATTTGGATTGGAAGTGAAGGCCTGTGAGATATAAATATGAGCATGGCCTGCTGCTAGGGTTGCCAACCGTACTATATAATATAGTATTGTACTATATTTCAGCCCTCCGTACTATATACTGTTGGAAAAATATATAGTACGCAAAAATACTATATTTTGAGGGGTCCTTATGCTTTGTACTGGTAAAAAAAACATGCTTCTCGTGTCTGTGCGTCACAAATTTTGCAATACAATTTGCACTCGAATACATTATGTAAGTTTCCGAACGTGATTCCAGACCTAGACGTCAATGTCAGATGTCATCTGTCGCTGTCACTGTCAATGTGAGTCAAATTTGGCCAAGACTCATTAAGTGTCAGTGTCAATTGTCAACGGTATAGTTAGCGAGCGACTTTGGCGCCAACTAATTTGAGCTGTTATTTGTTTATTGTTTACAAATTTCGATTTGCTATTTTGTTCGTTGTTTGGCACCGTGAAATTATTAAAAATGGATTACGGAACCGACGGACGTGATAGTGATGATACTAGTGATGCATTCCGTGAAAGTTGTGATCGAGCAAGTGACTCTAACGATGAAAATCTAACTCCTCCACCTGCTAAAAGGGCAAGACACGTAAAAGGTTACAGAAGTATAAGAACGAGTGAGAAACATCATATATGACTGGTTAAATAAAGATGCCCATAATGAATATAATGCGTATTGCGTAATTTGCAAAATTACTTTTTCATTATTGCCTTTCCCATAGTATATTTCATACATTTTCTTTATCTCCAATCTTATTATGCATGTGTTGGAGTTGGTTGCTCTGAAGAATAAGTGAAGCATAAGTTAAAAGTATGAAACTCTAATAATCGGTAATAAATAAAATAAATATCTTGGGACATCTTACACAAATCGACCTAGTCCCACGGTAAGCTCAATTAAGGCTTGTGATGTGGGTACCAAGCGACGATATATATCATAGATAGATACATGTAGATACTTAAATACATACACAACCATGACCAAGGAACAAATATTTGTGATAAATAAATACACAAATAATGCCCTCGCCGGGATTCGAACCCGGAACCTCCAGCTTCGTAGGCAGAGTCACTACCAACTAGGCTACGGAGGCTGACAAAACCAACCAACGGTAACCAACTAGACACTTCTTTAAAACTATGGTAAGTGTAGTTAAACAAACTTTGCATGCGTTTTAACCTTTTTCTCTAGTGTTCTATATTTTTTTTGGGTGTACTATATCTTTTTAGGCGAAACTTTGAAAAATACTATATTTCCTTTGAAAAAAGTTGGCAACCCTACCTGCTGCTAACCTCCTTTTTCTACACATACCCTAATGAATGATTTTCATTATTACTGGTAATTTGCTGATCATACCAGTATGCCAACGAAAAGTTTCCAACAATGCCAAAATTTTCACATCTAATAAAATTATCAAGCGATCCCAAAATTTTGTACACTTACATACATGTATACTGTTTAAAATTAACCCATTGTCAAACGTATTATAAGTTTCTACTTATAAATAGATTAAGTATATTTACCATTACGAACAGTTTTTCTACAATACATTTTCGCCCCAGGACCAAATACATGTTCCATGAGGTGTTGTTCTTCTAGGCTTCCGTTCCAAATAGCATATAGGCTACACTCAGAGAGAAAAAACTCTTCTCCCCCCGTGAGGTCGTGAGGCTGAAACGGGTCGTCACAACCCGAATCGAAGAGGGAAGAACACGACCAACAACGAAGAGGCTGACCTGAAAGTGAATTTATAACTGCTTGTAATAATTTATATACAGACGTCAGACATAGTTAAGAAGTTCCAATGTAATGTGTTTTATATTTTTAAATGCTGCATCGAAATATGTTTCATCAAATTATTATGAATATAATTTAATTTTTTTATAAAATATTGCAATTCCGGTATTAAAATCTTTGATACTTTGTATATAAATAATGTTTTAGAAGAATATTTACCCTGTCAAATCCTTAAGTATTGTTTATTACATTTTTTATTCACTAGGCATATGACAAAGTTTATGTTATTAACTTTCCGCATTAATACTTAGGCACAAAATTACTAATTTAAACAATCTGTCTACTTACATGATTTCTAAGTTTCCGATGAAACCAAGAATGATGATTATATTTATTTATGGAAATGCTTATTACAATAAATCGTGCTTACCTTCTTTAGCCAAAATCATTAATAAACCAACCAAAGTACAGCTCAATTTCGTACACATTATGGCAATTAATAAACAATTAAATCACTCCACTAAGATACGAGTACATGATACATGATGTTTGTCTACTGCCATCGAGACTTCAATTATTTTTTATAAAGTTTATCATTATCAGTCATCCGCTCAGTAGCGGATGGGTGGCAGAACAAGTATTTAGATAAACTGATATTGACAGTTTAATAGTTATTTATGTGGCTGGCGCATAATAAGAGGCATTAAACATGAGTGTGGTTTTATGAAACGAGCCGTAGGCGAGTTTCATAATAAGATCACACGAGTGTTTAATGCCTAATTATGTACAGTCACATACATAACTTTATCTACATCCATATCATTAGTTTAGAATGACAATTTACCTTTATTTTCATTGATATCCACTAAGTAATTACCTCTAAATATAAAAATTCAAATCAGTTGAAATCACTCAATTTGAGTAAGGATATCCTACAATAAATATTTATTGAAAAAAAAACAACAAAAAGAAGTTGACTTCATAATGTTAAAATTAATATCATGACGACGATACTTTAATGTCAACATTATGATGCACTGTACTCTGCCTGTACTTTAATGTTAACATTATGATACAGCCACAGACACCGGTCTCTTAATATAGGTCATTACATTACCGCTTCTGAATACATAATAGGGAAATTATGAAATGGATGTAGATAAATTGAATTAAGCTTCTACAATTGTAAGAGTCGTCGTCATTTCAGCTCGATGATCTGAGATATAATTAGTATAGTGAACACATCTGTCATGACTGTTTAGGGTGCCATTTCATTGAAATATTTAGCGTGGTACAGTAAGAGCAAAAATATAAATCGAAAGATTCCTCTCATAAATATGTTACGACGTTCTTATTACACATAAAGCAGGTATCGATAAAAAACTGTACATTTCAAATAATAAAATCGGATCGGTATAGTTTGGTAGCTATAATGTCAAGCTTTGGAAATTAACCAGGAAGTCTTAACTTAGCTGACTAGTACTTTTGTGTCACTACTGCATTTCAGGTACAGCTTCTTCGAACCCTCGTCCAAACTGTCTTTTCCAAACATTTTTTTTTTCTTTTTTTGTATGCAGTTTTCTAAGTTATGGGACTGTCGTCAATATATCTGGTCATTCTTCCCGTGTTCCTTAAGATTTCCTTGACTTATGCATAATATCCTTGATACTTTTTGGCACTGATTCTGCTTCATAAAACTATGCCAAAGAGACTAAAATTTGTATAGGATTAAATAATTGATTGAAGACCCATAGAAAATTCACATAATATGTATCATAATTCCCTTCCCTATTGCCTGCACCCAAAGCAGGGGTATATTTAAAGAAATCATGGAGATTAACCAGAAATATTGGTCACTTGTGCAGAACACGAAATCGTGCAGTGGAGAATTAAAAAAAAGAGCTTGGAAAAACCGATTTCGAAGGGGTACTGGAGAACTTGTATTGTGAATACTGAAATTACAGTAGCAACAAAAAAGGACTAAAGTTAGTTAAGTTAAGACCTCCTAGTTAATTACAAAAGCCAGAAAATACAGCTTTTTAACTATATTGACCCGATTTTTTATCTTTAATTTGCCAGTTTTTTATCGGTAGTATATACCTCTTTATTAAAATGCACTGGGACATTTTTTGATCATTTTTATATAATTACACCTTATTTTTCCTTTCACTGTACATCTTATATACAGTGTATGTTTTTCAGCGATTCACCTTTTAACCCGGCCTACCTTGATAAGCATAACCTAAAAAACTTTTTCAATTTATGGACAATAGTTTTAACGCCTGCAGAAATATTTGTTGACAATACTCGTTTGAATAAAGAAAGCATATACTTACTCTCAAAACAAGTACCACTTAGGTTACAATACATGTAGACATAATGTGAACATTACAATCAAAATCATCTTCGGAGCGTTGTACAGGATATCATTTATCGCAATAGCTAATATAAACAAATCAACCGAAGTTGTAAAAAAAATGTTTCTGATAATGTTTATTCCATGTTATTTTAGGAATGCCTTAAGAATACAATTGAGCAATCTCCTAGCTACAATAAAATGTGTTCTTTCAATAACACAGTGCAGTCACTAACAATATGGCATTTAAACAAGATCTATATATCATCATCATCATCATCATATCAGCCGAAAGACGTCCACTGCTGAACATAGGCCTCCCCCAATGATTGCCACAATGACCGGTCCTGCGCCACCCGCATCCAGCGTACTCCTGCGACCTTCACCAGGTCATCAGTCCACCTTGTGGGGGGCCTACCCACGCTACGCCTTCCGGTACGTGGCCGCCACTCAAGAACCTTCCCGCCCCAACGGCCATCGGTTCTACGTGCAATGTGCCCCGCCCACTGCCACTTCAGTTTAGCGAAATTATATAAGTACGAGCATCATTAATTTATTTGTATGGGGTGTGTCGACCAGACATGCCGACCAATTTACAATACATCGGTTACTAAATCATTATTCTTACAGTAAAAAAAAATGTCTTCCTTTTTCCTAATCAGATTTAGGTACTGAACGTGGAATGAAACTCCCTACCGCTATTTTTGTTACAGCATGTATGGTCGTCTAGAACCTAGTCCTTAGAGACAAATGTTTATTGGACCTTTGTTAGAATGTCTACTGATATATATTAATTATTGTTTAAAGACTTACTAGATTATCTGTAACGTAAATGTTCCAAACTTTACAGTTAATTTCAATAGGTATTTTTAAACTACTGCTTCCTAAAAACAATTGCTAGTAGGTACTAAAAGCCCGCATAATGGTAATACTCTGTATAAAAAGTTGTAATATGTTTTGTCTTTCTTCTTTTCATATTGTTTTAATAAAATGATAAATGAAGACTTAAAAAAAACAATGTAAAAGTTGTAAATGGTTTCTTGCCATTTCTAGGGTTCAACATCAAAGGAACATCCTTACGAATCTTATGATTCGGCTCTATTCGTCCGCACTTTTTTTGTTTTAAATTGATATAACATTTAGGTACGGATGCCCTGAGTTACAAGATACATCTTGTTCTATATCCTTTCATCGAAAAAAATATTAGGTTAATTTAAATTTGTGGTTAAAAATCATTGAGATATGGATTTTCATTTCATTTATTTGCAATCATGGTACATGAGATGTTACAGTTGGGAGTAGAACACATGAACCCTGCAAGGGCATTGCAAAAATTTACTTAGGCTGAACTACACTACTAAATACACACTTAAAACTAGACTACATTTAAGGTATAGTCACAAAAGCCATGTCATCTGAGATGAGCACGTTATTAGTTTATCTCGCTCAATAACCTTATTGTTAAAAATGTGAATGTACCTACCTCAAACATAGCGACTTACTATTTACAAAACAATAATAATATTAAACTTATAAAGTCTAACTGAAGAACATTGAACGGATTACAGTTTCCAATTATTTTATCGACTTGTCTTCTAGGAACTCATCGACGGAATGAGAAACGACACTTGCTTAACAATATTTTTTTTAGCAACTCCTTAAATTTTCTTAAATTGTTCTCTTTTGTGATGCATTTAGGTAATTTGTTGTAAATTTTAATAGACATTCCAAATGGGCCTGAGAGAACAATTTTCATTTTTGAATCCGGTCTATCCAGTCTGTTTTGAGGGCGCAGGTTTTCACGGCGGGAGTATTGCAGAAAGAGGTTGTAGTACTTCTTTACAAATATGCCTACTTCCAATATGTAAATAGATGCAAATGTAAGTATTTTTAACTGAACGAAATGAGGTTGACAACTAGCCGGCCTCTTTATGTTCACCAGTGTTCGGATGCAATCCTTTTGCAATATAATTAAATAAGTGAATGGTGTTGGGGCTATTTCCCCATAGAACTATACCATATGATAGCCAAGAGTAAGCAAAACCAAGAGTGAGTAATATGCGGCTTTGGTAGTTTTTAAGTCCGTGCATCTTTTTAGTTCGCGTAAGGCATGTGAAAAGGAACTTATTTTTTTAACAACCCTTTCTTTTATGGTCTTTCCAGCTCAAAGTTGGATCGATATCGATACCTAAAAGCGTGTGGGAAGGAGTGCTGTCTATATGTATGCCATAGTAATTTGTAGGCTTGATTTTTGGTAAGGTTTTAGCTTTTGTTGTAAAATTGTATACTTAGGCTCCTGGCCATTTGGGAACACAGCGACTACTGAAACTTCATTGTGCTCTCACGTGGCTGTCGTAGCCGCACTTGTTGCTATTCTCACACAGCACCAATAACACCATCAACATGTTGGGTAAACTTTAAAATAAATCTATTTCGCACATAATTGACCCAGTCGTTTTTTAATAACTACGTAACCCTACACCGAGCATGGCCCGACATTAGGGTGGAGTGAGAAATATCAAATAAAGTATTATATTACGCGTATATGCTATCAAAACAGATTATGATTTTATATATTCGCCAAGATTATCAAATGCTTAGATTTTGTGGTTTTTCAGGATAGGTACAAAAGCCATCATAGTTAACGGAACCTTAATAAATATTTGCATTGATTATAATGATTATACAGTTCATGAATGGTAATAGGTATGTAAAACTGTCTTGACGATGGCTCTGATGGGATCTCCAGTTGACTAATCATACAATACAAAACAAGAATAAATTTTCGAATACTCTACGACCGGATAAAACTTACTATGAACTGGAAAAATGCATTTCAACTTAAAGCCAGTTTAAGCGGTTTAAAAAATAAATAAACTTATTTTTAGTAGGTGTTGAGTTGAAACGAATAAATTGGTGCCGAGGGCCGGACGTCATTGAGTAGAGTGCGAATTGCCACTCTAAATACTGACACGGCTGAAAAATATTTACGAATCAGGTTTAAAAAGCTGCTGTGATGTTACGGTGTATATAGCCTTGTCGCTGGGTGATAGATTGAAATTGCGACCAGTTTTTTTACAGCTATAAAATCGAAGGATCACTTTGATGATAGCTACACATGATACGGCATGGTTCTGTTTAATTAATTATTAAGAGTTGAGCAGCTCCCAGACTAGTGCTCTTGCGGTGGTGACGTGCCTCTTTGCAGTCGTAGCTACATCAGTCTGAGAGCGATTTATTCAAGAACGCTCCACGTGAAAATATCCTGCCGGAAAATCGAAACTAACCTCTCATTTTAATACAACTTGATACTTTCTTAAATGTTAGGTTATGTTAGTCTGAGATATTGAATTTAACCACTAGACATTGTCTTTGAGAAACTTACGTGTACATAATACCTATTCTTCCTTGCTCGCTCTTACTCTATCAACGAAAATGTATACCAGATATATCGTATTACTTTAATTGGGATACAATCTTTCATGTAATCACAGCATTTTTTTTGTAATTGAGTATGCTGATACCTACATTATGATTACGAGTATGTATACATACGTATTAAAATATAATCGAACCGGGTTACTCACGTATTTAAGTCAATAATTCGGGCTTTGGCCGAGGGTGCTCCGGACGAGGACCCTCTTAATGGGTCGAAACATGTCGAGCAAACATGAACTTAATATACGTGAGTAACTCGGTTCGATAATATTGTAATATGTTTTAGTCTCACGTTAGTTAAAATTCTAAAATATACATTCATAATATGAACTTCTGACAAAATGAATCCTGACCCACCGTAGAACTAAGTTAATGTCACGTGATTCACGTTAACTTATTATACGTGAGCCATGTATTGTCAAAATAATGTACCTACCCTATAAGAGGCAGGAAAGCAATCGCACAAACAAAAATATCGAATATTTACGACGACGTAAAAATAAATCTCCTTTTTCATCATATTTTCAAGAAATACATATAGCAATAGCAGTTTATTAGTGCAAGGCTGGCCTTTTGGGAAAATGTATTAAGGGAAATTAGGTTAGTTTTTGAAAATATTTGTTAACCCGTGTATGTACTCACTTGTACACACCACGAAACTGGTTCTTATCAGTAATAAGTTACGTTACCTCAGCGTAAGCACTAAAACAGTTCCAATTGACGACACCAGTTGGCAGCAGCATCGTCGTGCACATTCCCCATACTGGAATGAAGCGGTAAATACGAAAAAGTGTATATTGGTATATATTGAAAACATAAGCCGCAACGGGCGGGGAGCCATCTGCGATCGTCGTGATCGCTTGCCACAGGCTCCTTTATTGTTATGTCATTCTATTGACAGATAAAACTCACATTCTCACAATTTATAACATCTATACTCGCAACAAATGCTACCCGCGGCTTCTGTCGGTGATAATACAGTGTTAACAACATTTTTTTACGTATTTCATTTACGTGCAGCTTACCATGCGGTACCTTTTGCAAAATGCAACATTTTACGTAGGTGTATGGGCACACTAAGTACATAAAAGCCGCTAAACTAAACTCTATTATTGGCATTGTTAATTTATTTTTACTCCCGATTCATCAATTTATTTTTGAATATTATAACATCTATAAGCTCGGTATTTTTTTAGATTTTAAAATGACTCATTACAGAGCTTTTCGTCGTGGTTTTAATTTATCGCCACTCGTATGAACATTTTTCGTACTTGTATCGTGATTTTATTATATTATCTTCAGTTTCATTTTATTAATGCAAAATGTTAAAGCCGAAGAAACATTGTTTGATCCTATGACACGGAAGGCAATCTCTTCTCTTCCGGCGGTGCGTAATTTCCTATAACATAATATGCTCGCGTCAACCTTTATAGTCACCTACGTGCTTATCCTAATAGAGCTTTCGACACTGTTAATAAAACTTCTCGTATTTGTATTTTAAATTAACAGGTTATATCTTAAGGAGCTACCTCTAGCTCCTTAACATAAAACCTGTTAATTTAAAATACACATTAATTCCACTTATAACATAAAATTTAATGCACACTAATTCCATCATAAATATTGAAGATCACACTGAAAATTTTAAAAGAGCAATTCAGCAATTCTAGTCATTGCGACAGTCACGTGCGATTTTATTGTATCTCGCTATCTCTATTACATGTAGATAGTACTCTTCGCATCGAGACGTTTCAGACATAAATACAAAGAAAACACAGCGGGCTACATTTTCAGCAATTAAAATACAAGCGGAACAATCTAAAGACAAAGTATCTTACATACCTAGTCATGTTCGCTACGTGATCGGAGGTCGGAATGGTCCAGCATTATCGACGAAGCAAACCGTACAAGTTTTAATTCCTCTTTTTCCTCGGGCCTTATCGTGTGTCGGCCTTAAACGACTTCGGTCTGCCTTAAGAAAAGCTTAACGCCAAAAGTCCGTAAAGTCTGTACGGGAGAAAATTCAGTAGGTACATGACTTTACGTATACGATTTAGGAAAAAGCGAAGTGGGACTTGACTTAAGTAGCTAATTAGCTGTAAATTGTACAATAGGTATATATATTTGTAGCCAAGTGCCTATCCAAAACGCAACGAATTATTTCTAGGCATTTTATTACTTTTAACTTGGTAACAGTGTTTTTTTTTTATATTTTGGCAGTACACACAAATTTAGCAATTTTTGGAGTATTTACTCCTAGCAAGTACCTACATACCTGACAATTTTCTTAAAGAAGCTACTAAAAATTAAGAAATAGGTACAGAGATAGGTTGTTAAAATAAATATATTTTTTGTTAAAGTACATGTGCCATTCTGACTTTCCCTAAGCTTCGAGGATGACATAGGAGACTAGGGAGATGACATTGACGCACATTTATTTTTAATTATTTAGATATTTAGGTACCTTGCTGTGCTACTTTAGTAAATTGTGTACATCAGCGAAATATTACTAAATAGATAGGAATGCTCAAAAGAAACCAACTTTTTGTACTGTGCTCTCTCCCATTTTATGTATTTAGTTAATCTCTACCAAAAATACATTTTAGCTCAAAGTGATTGTCCAGAGACAGAGTGACTCACGCATTGAAATCGTCACCTCTCTAAACCGCTTAATCTAGAAAATGGTTATTTTTTTCTTCAGAAATTGGTTGTGTAAGGGACGTAAGTAGCTACATACAAGGTTTTTTTGAAAAATCCAGTCTTAAGGCAGCTAAAAGGGAATTAAAATTGTGTATGATGGGGATGCAGTAAATTTTTAGATCCCGACGAGAATCCTTTTAATGGATTACATACAATATTACAAAAGTTACTTGTCCACCCAATTTCTTTAAAATATTGTGAGATCTCACTGCTGTTGTATTGCACTATTGTTCTACAAAACTGAAGTCCAACATTTCTGCGAGCTAAAGACTAGCCTGAGGTAAACGTGGCTATACCAACTTTTAGATATGCTAAACTTGTTATCAAGTTAAATATGTAATTGTACTTTCTTGTGTTATCGTGATAGTTTCAACTATAAGAACTTCTATAAGTGTAAGATAAACAAGTAAGTAGGTACTCGTTGCTGACCTAATACAAAGCAGTTTTAATTTTACCGTTATATTAGAAGCGACAGACAAGGATTACTGTTGTAACGTTTAGCTTCGATGTGATGCCTCTTTGAAGTTAATTGTGTAAATTATTTTTCTTATGTAGGTACTTACCTTGAGTCACGCGCCTTTACACAAAACTGAAATAATGAGTTAATTTTGCGTTTTTATTATTCAATAATCGCAGAAAAGAGTTGCTGATGCTTTTCTATTATCTTTTTATGTTTTGTGAAGTAATGGACAAATGTTTATTTTTTACCTACTATCTCAGACGCATTACTAGCGAATAAGTTTAACGGAATAGATTTTGCTTATCTTTGGCATTTTGTTTATCCAACTGTAACAAATACCACACAAAATATTCGGAACAAAGAAAACCGCTACGTACTTTTGCAATAAAATATTACCTTCAGTGTAAATAGAGATATGGCACGGTCAAAATATGCATATTATTATAATGTAACAAACAAAAGTGTACGAGAGATAATTAACATTTTTAACCGATTTCAAAAAAAGGAGTAGGTTCTCAATTCGACAGATTTTTTTTGTTGTATGTATATTACCCGATATCTCCGAGAATCGTGAACCGATTTTTTTTTTGTAATCGAACGTGTATAACCCCGAGATAGTCCCGTTGGCACCAAGTTGGGGTCTGATGTTGGGATCTTGGAGAAATCGAGGGATCTCTTCAAATGTTTTAGGTACCTACTTTTCATTCATTTAAGGTGGAAGTACCTACTAGTACCAGACACTGCACCAATTTATAGTTTGAGTTGCCATCGATAAGATAAAATATAATACAAACTATTAGAGCATTTAAACGATGATTAACGTTTTAACTTTATCTCCCTACTTTGAAATAATTAGCTTATATCTAAATTATTTGCACAATTTTAAGACAGGCTGATGTTTATTAGGACTGAGTGTTAATATTTTCAATGATCCAATATGTGACATTGAATATTTTTTTCGACAATTATTAAAAAACTCATATAATATTTTTTGTTTGTTTTAACATCAAAAATGCGTGGTTAAAATCTTTCGGGTTATAAGAGCCTACGGTGTATAACTGTATTTCAAAACCCTATGTAGATGCTACGAAAATAAACCCTTGTAATTTTATGCTTGTATGAAACCGGTCTCTGAAAGGTAAATCATCTGTGATGATAAACAATGGCGAGCATGGATCTCTATGGGTAGCGCTTTGATGCGAAAATTGGATTAATTTGCTAACGCTATTGTGCGAAAAACAATTTTCCTTGTTCTGTTAATTGGCGGGTTCCTCTCGTTTGGCATTCAACAATTGGCTAGCTGGGAATATGCACATTGATTTTAACTGAGACGGATTTTATAAACACTTAGGTCTACATGTACGCACAATCCTTAACTAGTTAACACCCTATTAGTTGGCTAACATTATGCTAATAGTGCGACTAATTTCTGCCAGTGGGTCTTAGAATAATATATTTATACCGAAATCCAGGAGGGGGTCTCTTGTCTTTTCGCGGAATATCATTTCACTTGACAACTTTTCGCAGAAATGATCTATTTGGCGTAGCAACATATACGAAATAACTATTTGCCAACTTTCATTCAACCGAATTTCATTTGCCAATAAGTATAGGTATATGATAATAATAAATAAGTCTGTGAAAGGTTGGTTAGTGAACTTTCGACGAAAATAAATTCTGCGAAATGTTGGTTGGGAAGTATTCGGCTAAAAGACTTAAGGCTCTGTGCACACTTGCGATTTGTGAGCAAGTTTTGTGTGGAGGCGAAATCGCCGCGAGTCCGCCGCGTGAAATTTTTGTATAAAAATCGCTTTAAAATCGCCCAAGTGAATCGCTAATGAACTGGAACACAGTACATGCTATTGCTAGTGCTGCTACATAATTACACCAACCAACTTTTTGTTCTACACAGCGAATCCTAACATCGGCGAATATTTTTAGTAAACATATATTATATTAATTTAACAACAGTATAAAGTTTCGCTAAAATAATTATATTTATCGGAATATCTGACGAATAGATTGAAAACGTGTTCGTCCATAGATACACACTCGTATTCCCCGCGTAACCAAATACTGCAGATATAAAAGTTGGCCGCATTTCGAATGCTCTAGGTAACAGAGCGTAGGCAACAAGTTTTTTTCTGACACGCCATGAGTATTCGAATAGCATAGTCGCAAATTGCTATGAGTTTTTCTTTTTATTTTGTTAAAATTTGGTTGGTTGGTTGCTATATCAGAATCCCATAGAGGATTCGGATAGGAGGCGCAAGCACGTATTGCTTGCCCTTAAAGTAAAGTCAAGGTCAAAGCTATGCCTAGCTTTATAACAGTTTGCGTATACATTATAAATATTGGATGTCATACAACAAAGAAAAAATGACCAAGATCACCAACGTCCGAGGTGGTCGAACCCACGTGCTCAGCTTTCGCGGCCGATGCCTGCACCGCTCGGCTACTCGGTCTTAGCAACCACCAATCAATTTTCTCGGGTATATGCAATCCCTTACAAGGCTAGGCGCCTTTGACCATACTCTAAGGGCAGGCAATACACCTTCTATTAGAATAGCTACTTTACAGTTTTCTAGAATACCTAGAGAGCTGGTGCTGCCGTCTATTGAACTTATTGTGAAAACGCAAATCATATTATTTTGATTAACTATGACATCCAATATTTATAATTTATGTAGTATTAAGTATGCCACTACTGGATCTCTGGGAAAAAACACAAATGCTGCAAAAACTGGGGACGTGGGTTCAAATCCCACCTCCAATATTGGTGAACTCGATATTTTTTCTTTGTAATTCCATCAAAATAATATTTTTAGTATATTACATTCTAATAACAAATGATAACACATCCAATACAATAACCAAACAAAGATATTTTTCAATAGGTCCATTCTCGATTCTCGGACGAATTGAAAGCTTTTTAGGGTTCCGTAGCGAAAATGGCAAAAACGGAAACTTTATAGTTTTGCCATGTCCGTCTGTCCGCAGCATAGCTCAGTGGCCGTTAATACTATAAATCTGCAATTTGGTACAGGTATACATAATACTCGTGCCAGCAAAGTGGTATGATAAAAACTAGAAAAATATTTTTTTTTCATGTACCTCCACAACTGGTGGAGCGGGGATGATTTTTTCACTTGCTGTAATCTTAAAAATAATAATGGTCTTAAAAGAAACTTTTCTCTAAAGTAAACATTTTCGGAGATAATCACTCCAGAAGAAAAATATTAGCCTACATCTTATAGAATACTTTAAAATAAAACAATTTCGAACATTATCGGCCCGAGCGTTTTTGAATAACTACGGAACTCTACACTGAGCATGGCCCGACATGCTCTTGGCCGGTTTTTTATCTATCATTTTTACTTGTCAGTAAATCATGGTCTCTAAAAACAAATAGCTATCATCTATCATTCATAGTTTAACATTTATCTCCAATGTCCCATTTCGATTGATCACCCGCTACAATAATTATAAAGGTGCGTTGAGCATTTTACATCCGTACCAATGCTACATGTCAAATAGCAAATGCTATAACGGCATAAACCCAAATTAAATTCACTGGACAGGGGTAGCCAAATCTTGTTTATTTAATTTGTTGCGTGGCGAAGTCAACAATATTTTTCTTTTATCATCAAAGCTAACATATGCTAAGCAGTAAATAGCTTTCGAACTGATACGACAGGGAAGTGCTTTCAGTATCAACATTTGTATCCAAATCAAAACATACCATACAATGGGCCTGACTGATAGCTAAACTGAAGCAGTTGTTTTATTTGTTAACCTACATTGGCTTGTTACATTAATACATCTGTGTCATAATTTAAATACATTAACGTTATAAGTATAACAGGAGATAACAGAGAGGACAGCCAATGTGGGAGTGCTATAAACATCTTCTCTCTTTCACTCTTTGACATTCTAGTATTCATTCTAACATAGTTCTGGTTAGAATTATCTTATCAAATAAAAAAAACTTTCTTTTTGTAAAAACGGCATGGAAAAAGTGACGTGCGATATGCTTAGGAAATTGTTGTGTAAGTGTTTAATTATTGCATAAAGGAGACTAACACGCATTCTATGACGCCATTTTGTGTAGTACCTATATAATTATAATATAAACATTAACACATATATTATTCGTTTTAAAAAAAATCCTCCGAACTCATTAATTATAAATACAATACTTATCATACATATATCATAGGATCAAACTCTTTACAATAGATTACCTATCTATGTCTTTACGGAAAAATATTATTTTATTTATTTATTTTATTTTCAACGTACTAATATAATTTGATCTAGATAGTTCATAAAAATGCATAAATGAAAAAAATAATGCAATCAATGTAAGATGCATTTAGACCAAACAAGCATTCGCTCATTCTATACCCCATTCGCTCATTCTATGCCGTGTGGTGACGGCAGTAAGAATACTAAGAATACATTTGTCACCACCCCAACTCCTCCTGCGGGTGTCGTAAGAGTCGACTTTGAAGTGTCACTGACCATTATTTGATAAAAGATTGACGATGGGCAGCAGCGTTATCATAGTGGACACATTACTGCGATCGCCAATCCGCTTGCCCAGCGTGGTGATTATGGGCATTTACCTCCTAATGCGTCTATACACATATTTAATAGGAGAGGGCTACGTCCAGCAGTGGACTATCATAGGCTGATGATGTGATGTGATGCCCTTCTCTACGAAATTCGTTCGTTACACAAAACGTGATTCGTCGAAATTCGTTGATTTCGTAGAGTGGGGTATACAGGGTGTTTGGGATAACGATGTAGGAATTTCTGGAGGTGGTAAAGGAGTGTAATGTTTGAACCCTATTTACACACGTTTTTCAAAATGTTTAGTTTTATACCAAAAATTTACTTAAAAAGTTAAATTTAAAACAAAATATGCAATAAATAGTATTGATTTTTTTTATAATTAACATAACAATTAGTTGAGTAATAAATAAACAAAAATTGTACTTCCACTTGCCACACACAACATTTTATTTAACAATTTTTCTAGTTCATCATTACTGATTTCTAACAGTAAATTAAACTTTATCGGCCTGTGAAAAAAAAAGTAGTCGGGATATGAGTCTTCCTATTCGTGTAAAAACATGATTGATTTTCTAGGTTTTGATTACAAAAAAAAAATCAACAAAATAGCAATTAGTTTTAAAGTTACCGTCGATGAATTGTTGAACGCCGTCACGAAACAAAATAAGTTTCTTGTAGTTAGTAGGCAAGTGTGAGTTCAATTTTTTTTTTATTGAAAAAAAAACTGTCACATATTGGACTAAGGTAAATAGGGTTCAAACTCTTCCAATTAGTCTCCTTTACCACCTCCAGAAATTCCTACATCATTATCCCAAACACCCAGTAGAATGAGCGAATGCTCGTTTGGTCTAAATGCACCAAATTTCAAATAGATAGATGGACATAGTCACATCATTAGGGTTATTTTTGTTACCTTTTTACTGCGGAACCCTAAAAAACAACAATATTAGATATTATATTATGTTCCTTAAACTTTTATTGTTTTAAATCAAAATAAAAAAGGTTTGGCATGCTCAATTTTAGCTCTTTGAAATGATGCCCGTCTTCTTATCGGGCATACTTTCAATAATTATAATTATTGAGCTCAGCGTCATGCATTATAACGGTTCATATGTGTACCTTTTTGGTCCACAACATAACTCTAAAATAGTATATTACAACACAAGTGCGAAAAACATGAAATTCGAAACGAGTGCCGATGTTTTAAAACACGACCGAAGGGAATGTTTTAAATCGACACGAGTTACGAATTTCCTTTTTGCACGTGTCTCGTACGACGTTTTTTAGTAAAAATGGCCCCCGAAGTTGAAACTGACGCAAAATGAGCCACTTCTCACACTAGCCCGTAAAAAGGCACCATCCGTACTAAAAAATATCATTTAACATTTTTTCTCAACAGATATCAAATATCAACTCTTTCTTACGTCTAGAAAAGTAATTAATACCCTTTTAAATGAACAAAGAAACTAGAAACTTACCAACACCATTAAGTCATTGACCGTAGGTCAGTTCTTATAATACTCGTAAGTATCATTAAGTAAGTACCTACTACGTAATTTAGCAACTTATTGGTTGAGCTTAGTTTTGTATGTGTAATCTTATGTAAGACGGTTTCAGTTATATCGGTCTTACCTTTTACCGGAAGGCCATTGTACTCGTAAATCGCAGTGATTGTTCTTCGTGATATAATGTAAGAGATGGTATGATTAGAGTACTCAAATATGGGTACCGTCTCTTAATTAGGCTAAGAGGTAGTAATGAGTACGAAGGATTCTTTAGTGAAAATTTGCCCTGCGCATTGATAATATTAAGGTCAATTGCAAACAAATATGTAAATAAATAGTTACGGGTTGTACAGAAACCAAAACTTAACGCCCCTCTTTCGTGTTACGTAGTTACCCATATAGTTTGTATGACTAACTTTCGTAACACAATGAAAACGATCGTGATCTTTGTTTTCATCACGCCCTTAATTACGTAGAATTATATTAAAACGGCCACTTCGACGACCAAATCACTTGTTCAGTCACGTTATGTCATAATTCTTCTTTCCTTATGCGTACTGCCAAGGAGTGGAATTCCCTGCCGGCATCTATATTTCCGAGATCATATAATCCGTCAACCTTCAAGTCAAGGGTGAATAGGTACCTTCTGAGCAAACTCACTCTATCGTAGGCCACGTCTCTGTCCTTGGCTAGTCTGTGGCCATGTTTGTAAGCCTATTTCAAATAATAAAAAAGAAAACCTAATTAATCGCCAAATAATTTCAATAAATAGACCGCTGGTATGAATAGTTACAAATAGAAAGTATTAACACGAAAAAAAACTAAAACTAAACTGTTATTTAATAATCTATTTAAAACTGGTATGGCTTGACGAAGCAGCTAATCCAGTCTTGCTGTCGTGTCACCTATAAGTATAAGTATACATTTCAAGCAACAGCTCTCGGCCTATAGCAATGATGTACAAACACCGGTTTCGCGGGGGCAAATCTGTACTGACGTTTAATAGTGCGAGGACACATTAAACTAATTTCATTATTTGATATCGATAAAAATGTTGTACAACCGTTGTGTCATTTCAAGAATTTGAATGAAGAAGGAAACTATATACACAAAAATATACTTTTTGAGGAATTAACTATCTGTAATATTTAATATAATTTTCATAATATACAATCAATATATCTTCGTCGCCTGGGTGACAATATCCATTTTAGCCAACTAAACGACCTTTCTAGGTCAACTGTAGCAATTGGAGTAAATTCAAACAATTTATAGTTTTGATGAATTTCTGTTTTACGACTCAGTTTTATTTCTTTTCCGGATAATTTTTTCTTGTGTGGCATTTTTAGCCGCCATAAGAAACAAAAAGGTCGATTTAATTGATCGGAATGCAAAATAATATTGTTGTAGGTACTAGATGAATTATTCAACGATTCAATGGTTGTCAAAAGTGACTCGACACAGTCAATGTCAGATATCGGTTGTTTATAGTTGCGATAAGTATGAATGAAAGAGGTTTGCACATAGTTAAACGTATTCCAACTTATCCATTATTGGTTTAGTTATCGACGCTGGAAAGGAGAAATTGGATAAGCGACACTTTTGAAGATATTGAGTTATATACACCGTCAGAATCGGCGAATTTTTCTGCGTCGAATGAGCTAGGTTTCGTATCCATCTGACAACATTTGTGTCGCTTATCCCATTGGTGATTTAGAGATCTTTCGACCATTTTTTATTACTAAACGACTTGGTTTTTGACAACTTTTAGTAAATTGGAGATTAGATAAAATATAATTCAACATAATTAATCTTGGATAATTTTACCTATTCGTCATGACAAGTTAAATTTTACTTGGATATTTTTGCTGTGTAACAACTAAACTTCACTTGTCGGTTAGCTATTTCTACCTGACTGTATGATATGTTCTCATGTCGTTTGGACAATTTTAACTTCATCTTAATGTAAAATTGAAGACGGTTAGACAATATTACTTGACTATGATATATGAACTATTTATTGGCGTTTATCCATTTTTACCTGCATTTATTTATGAACCATCGCCTTCACATATCCCTTTTTACTATTTACCTACTTTTTGGAATAATGTTATAAAAATTCCTAAAACAGTTTTTCTTTTTTCACGTGTAAGTAAATTCGTTTACTAGTAACGGAATGTTACTCATGTAATTAATATGACTAACTATGAAGTCTAAAATAGTTTCTCATTTTAAGTATGTGGATATTTGTTAATGATATATTTATGCTATTTTATCAATTTATATATTTTTACCCGAATATAAAATAAGCCACTTCGGCAGTTAGATAATTTTAACGGGATACATTCGTTATGTAAGTCTCGGGTGGACCTTTTTACCTTCTTTATTTCATACACAACGTGTTGGTTAGATAATTTTACCTGAACCAAAATTTCCGACCATTTTGCTTAAGCGACAGTAAATCATTAAATAACACTTGAATTCGTTAAATAATTAAAACATCACATAGAAAACATATTTATGTCCATAAATAATGCTTCAATTATTTGATTTGGCCTGCTGATTCATTTAAATGATTTTTTTTCGAAAATCTCGGCGGTTTTTTGCTTTTCCTGTAAAGTACGCACTGTGTCGCTTATCCAATTTCTCCTTTCCAGCGTCGTTATGATAATTATGGTTAAAAAAATATTTTTATGGATATCGATAAACTAAGTCGATATTTAATGAATCACTAGCACTGGTACATGTTTGCCCCCGCGAAACCGGTGTTTGATGATGTAATACTCAGTACGAGTTTGTTTTGTACGTTTTACTCCACGCGTTACGGAACTTGACTGTTTTTGCGATTCATTGCGGTTTTGAGGACAAAAAGCAAAATGCTACTTTACATGTAATTCAAATATTCGTATGGGCAAAATATTACCCACATGCTACTTAGCAGCAAAAACGTTTTAGGGAATACATGTCTTCCGCAAGGCCTTGATAAGAACTGATTTTGCGTTTTTTTTTTAACATGGTGTACGTTTTTGGTCAGCGTACTATGAAGCCTATTGACGAGCACGAAGAGTTTGTACCAACAACGTTGTTGTACCTTTAGTTGACGACTCTGTTGTAAGGATTACATTGTAAACATTGAAAGAGTTAATCAAAAATACTTCTAATCATCATCGTTAAAATTTGTCAATTTTGTTCATTAGGCAGGTATCCGATTCCATCAGTCCTTGTCCTATTCATTACCCCTGCATATTGTTGTTACTGTAATTTCTTAAAACTGGTTTGTAATATTTTCATCACCATCAGATGCCGCCAAAGAAGCGGATTCGTCCAGAAAAAGCTGCAGTGGAAGAAGTATTAAAAAAAAAAGTCAATAATGTTGTTTTTTAATACTGTTTATTTATGTGATCATGTTTGTGTTTTAAAAGTATTATTGTATTGTAAAAGATAAATTATTGTTATAGGTAATATTGCTGCAAAATTGAAACCAAGACTAAGAAGTTTAATTTTTTTTGTAATGATGTTAATTCCATGATCTCAGTTTGTGTTATACTAAAGTAATTGATTTATAAAAATAAATATGATTGTGTCAGAGCAATTATTTTGTGAAACATTAACCCCCTTATTCATAAACGTTTGTTAACTTAACAAGCCGCTAATAATTGTTTGTCCCTTTCGGTCTTAACAATGTGTCCATAAGAGCAAAAGGGACAAACAATTATTAGCGGCTTGTTAAGTTAACAAACGTTTTTGAATAAGGGGGTAAGTATTTATGTGGCTCAAAGCAAGGTAGTGGTTCCTAGTCCGTTTCACGACACCCATTGTCCAGTCGCCATCAGATATATGGTAGCGGTCGAGGTCCCCAAATAAATCGGAGCAACGGTAAATTTCAATAAATTCGTTACGTGAGAAAAGGGCAATGATTTGGAAGCGTGTAATTCGTCATAAATTTAGGAGCAGTCACTTTTCAATAAATTCGTAACGTACAAGTACTTAGGTAAAGATATCGGAACGAACATGACTCAAAGATATCGAAGCAGCTAGGATGATCATAAAGATCGGAACATTTATAGGAAATACACCTTAAGTCTGCGTCACATAGTTCATTTTAATTTGTTACTATGTTGTCACTACTACTACTTTAAGTTGTCAATGTCAAAGATGATTTTGACGACACTGATGTTGTGGGTGAGTGAATGAGTTTCCTAGATAAAAGAGAAGTTTTCAAGCATCTTTATCGAAAATGCATAAATTCAATTTTGATTTTTATTGATGTAATCATATTAATATGGGATAAGTAAATTAAATCGTAAATTTAGCAAATTATTTATTTAATCTGAACTAAAAAATTATAAAGGGTGAACAGATTACCTAAAAGTCCTTTGCGGATCCTATTTCGGCAAGTGTGATGAAAACATCACACTTGCCGACAAAAAAATGAGTTTTAAGACAAAATATTATTAAATGACGTACTGACATTTCTATTACTCCCTAGGGAATTTCGCTTTTGTATTACTCCCGCTATGCATGCAAGCAATGGCGCGCTTAGACAGCAAGTGTGATGAAAAGGTGACATTAACTGGCCCCCAAGATCGCCTGATTTGACAGCTCCTGTTTTTTTTCTGTGGGGTTATTTAAAAGAATTTGTCTTTTCTAATTGGCCAACGAACCTTTAGCAATTAAAACAAAATACTCGAACCACGATCACTGAAATAACGCCAGAAATGTGTGAAAAAGTGATGAAATATGCGATAAAATGGATTGGCATCTGCGACGCTACTGGAGGTGGATATTTGTCTGATTAAATTTCCATAATTGCTGACCCTAAATAATTATATTTAACCAGTGACCCTTTATATTTTTTGTGTTATATAGAATAAAACTTAAAAAATAAAGTGTACATATCTTATTTGGCCACCATGTATATTGTATAACTATGAATATATTCTAGATTGGCTTATACACTGTTGTGTCAACAGTACTTTCAAATACCATTGTAATCGCTGTTTAATAATACCTATTTCAATATAATTATTACTCGAACTATTTATTATCATTACGCCACCGCCTCCTTGTTCTACCTTTGCCAATTTTGGCAATGCGTCAAAACAGCGGTTAACTAGACAACTCATTTTAATTATTTAGGCATAATTTATGTGTCCAATTTGCGAAAGAGACAGAAATATATTTGTCACGATGACAAATGTCTACTCTTTTCGAAGAACGTCACAACAAACCACTCAGTTCTAAATTCAAATTATTGATAATCTATTCAAGACGTGTGGCTGACCATAAAGAATTTAAAGCGATATGTTTATTACGCTAAGGTATATTTTCCATAAATGTTGAGATATTTACGACCACCCTGACTGCTCAGATATTTCTGATTATCTCTGTGTTCCGATATTTTTGGCTAATTATACGTTACGAATTCATTGAAAAGTGGTTGCTCCTAAATTTCTGACGAATTACACGACTCTAAATTATTGGCCTTTTCTCACGTAACGAATTTATTGAAATTTTACGTTGCTCCGATTTATTTGGGGACCTCGACCGCTACCACATATCTGATGGCGACTGTCCTATTCAATGCTATATGTGCCATGAAACGGACATAAGTAAGACAAAACAAAAATATAAATATTCTACATTAACTGAATTTTATTAAATATGGTGTACTAATAATTTTACAATAGTATATCCGAAATCCATAGGGATAGTTAACGAGTTTTTTAACTACAGTATGTTCTAATAACCCTTTGACACTGTCGGTCATGTGTCATGTAACATGTGTCATTATCAACACTATAAAGTTGAACATACATACGTCTGAGGTACGTCACCTTAGTTGCAGAGGGTTAACTTCAAAGTTAAATGTCCGTTCCATGGCGTATCACCCCTAAATCCAGATTCATATGAATAAAACCCTTATATTATTTGTGAAGCTCATGGACGATAGGCACACTTAACATTTGAATGAGCACGCTAACGGTTAAAATAAACAATAGTTTTAATTATCTGGGCCCATTCAGAATACAAAAAGTTCTGTGACTTCTTCAAGTTATAATTAAACTCATAATTCACACTATAGCCCTACCTACCCAAACTCTAGTTAAAATTAGAAGTTTATTATTACGAACACATGGCATTTCTGTCATTGCAAATCTTACATTCATTAAGATATTAATAAAATTGCACAAATGATTTACGCCAATCGGTTTTTGTATAACGAAAATATAATTTTCTAATATTTCTAAACTTTCACAACGTACTACTGCAAATCCTTCCGTATATTCATAAATTTTAAATACACTTACTTCGAAGCATTTCATTCAATTAAGGCTAAAGCAAATAAACAAAAAAGGTAAGATCAAACCACAATGAACTCTCCACCTACTATCGAAGCTAATACGGAGGGCACACATCTCACAAAACGATATCCAATACTGTGTTACAATTGGTATGGAGTTAAGTGCTTTGTAAGATCGAGCAATCTACTGAGAACAAAATGAGAGCACACTCAAATTGCATTTTCAAGCATCGATGATATAACATGTCCGAATAAAGTAGACCTATCAAAAAGTACCGATACTTTGTGTCCGTCGGTCTAATACGCTGGATTTAGATGTAAAATAAAATAAGAGCTATATCGTTACCTAAAATTGGAATGTACTATGATAGACTATAAAATGGTGAGTTGGCTATTGTGACATTACTTTTACTTGTGACACCGTGGAACTAGCAACGATGTGTTCAATTCAGGCATATGTGAGTTTTTATTTCATATATTATCCGCAATATTATAAAAGTGGACTGTGAAGTGGAAGGAAAAGTGCATGTGCATAAATTAAAATATGTTGTGTAATATGTAACTCATTAATTAAAAAAATATATTTGGTGATGATGTAACAAGGATTTACTAATCAACTTAAAAGTCAACGATTTGAGGATGACGGTGGAATTGCATTCTTAATTATGTCCATCAATAATTTTATTATCATTCTACCCTCATATCACTGACCCAATAAAATCCTGGTCAGTCACAAGCCGCGAACTTTCATTACCTAATTTAGTATCACGCCTCGTTAATATATTGTTATTATTCTTATGTTTAAAGGTGTGCATTTTCAGGAAATTGTAATAAACTTTTAATGTGTATTTCTTGCAATGAAAAGACTTTTACATTTAACAATAACTAACTGCAACTATTTTTATAAATATAATTATCTTCATTAATGTAACGCTTATTACATAATAGTCATATTATTCTGACCGATCAAATTTTGTTGACATTAAATTTATTTCCTTGCGGTACCTACGAGTATCACTAATTTGTCTATGATGTAAAAAAACCATAGTAGGTCGCTGCTAATATTTTGATACTTTAAGTTTTAGTTTTCACATATTCCCAAAAATGTGATTAAGTGGTGAATTTGTTAAACCTGAATATGCTGAATGAGGCAATATATTATCTTTTACTTATATATAATATAAGTAAAAGATAAACAATTTGTAATATTTTTTTTAGACGACATTTTATCATATTAATTTTAAAGGCTTTTTTGTTCATACTCATATTTAACTACGCCATGCTCTTTTGCTTACCATGAGCTGCCGCCGTGAGTTGAAGTAAGTGCGTAATTATTATTGGAGGACGCATATGCACATAGGTACTGGCCATAACAAATAATACAAATATCTTACGTAATAAATTACGACAGATATTTGAATTATCCATAATAACGGATTATTTGTTTTTATACACTGTCATGTCGCCTTGAAAGAAATAATGTAGTTTTAGCCACCATAACTTAGGTAGCTTCGTATTATTACACTATCGAATTCCACTATTCTGCTGCAGTCCTGTATTTTTTTTCTTAAACGTATGAGTGAGTAGAGTGGACATAAAGTAAGTCTGGAGCACTCACAGTGCCCGTCATGGTAGATACACTGTTTATATTATATCTTATTTAGCTGATTATTTTTTATTTCATAGCTTTTCCATTATGCCCTGTTAATGTGGTTGGAATGACGACAAAGTTCATCATTCGCAACACTAAATACGGGATAAATGGGCAGCGGCTGGCAATACTATATATCAGGCTATATCCGACAACGTAACCACGCTGTGAAAAGATTTACTATGCCATTGCGATATACCATTCACGGTAAAGTAACATGGACGGGGCCGAACGTTTTAATTGCGATTATAACGTCAACACGACGGCAGCGGACCAAACGTTCAGTGCATTTTTCTCTAAACGTCATCGCCCGACTGATATAAAGTACGCGTTTAGATATACCACGAAACGCAGTATTCGCGCGAGAACCGAAACAAAAACTTATCTAAAGGATAATCGGTTTTTTAAGAATAATAATATAGATGGTTCATTTTATTTCTCTTTTCGCATTTTTTTCAAATGTCAATAATTTCAATCTCCCAACGTAATCCTGATAAGGTAAAAAGTTCAAGATGATCTCAGGTCTATTTTTATTGTTCACTATCCATTTTTAGTGAGCTAAATACATGGCAGTCGATGAGAATTAAATACGAATAAAACTTCACATGCGGAATAGTAGAGGGATTTTACATTTTTTTGCTCTTACAAAGAGTTGGTATTCCCACTAAAACCGATTTAAAATTCGAAAACACGGCAGAGCGCTAGCCTGCAGAAATATTTGAACTATTGCCGCATGCACTCTGAGTTTGCGCTGTCTTTTTGTGGATAAACTTTACGATAATATTTCCATCACAATTCAACGTCGATCGCGCATCGCGGCCGTTCGTGATCTCCCGCCGTGTCTTGAGCCTTGCGAGAAAATAAGCCAACACCGCGTGTGATGTACAACACAAGCTTAAAGACGCCATTTGCAGCAGGGCTTGGGCGGAAATAAAAGAGTATTATAAATAAACCGTTATCGTGTACAATGCAAAAAAATGTTTCATTAAAAAATAACATACGGTATCTCGCAAACATGATGATATTGATGAGTGCTACCAAACTTAGACTTATTTAACTAGACGAGAGTCGAGATATTCGTTCCTTTTGGTAGATTTTAATAACATACCGTAAAAGGGGGTAAATAGGAATGACGAGGTAAATAGGAATGTAGAGTGAACTAGTTTAACAAACCAGTTTGCTCTACGTTCCTATTTACCCCGCCATGTATATACCCCGTTTTACGGTATAGATTTTTACAAATATTTGTAGGTACTAATAAACTAAAAAGACACTATACAAATATACATCCGTCCGGCGTTCGGGAGGCTCAAATAGGAATTCTCCTAACGAGAAATAAAAAACAAAACGATTCGTAGCATTCGAAAACATGACAAATAATAATATAGTCTAGATTAGAAAGTTACAATTATAGTGACTAGCTGCTCTGCGTTGTAGACTTCAACTTTCGAACGATATTTTAAAAAGTAAAATGTCTGTATTTTTACAACAAATATTATCACATTTAAGTTGTAGTCTTTTCGGTGGACACACATTAAGAGGAATGTGTGTACTAATTTTGGGATAACTCAATGAAGGTTAAAACTAAGTTCCCCGATCTACAACTCCATCTATACGTACAATCGTAATATGTATAGATTTATACAGACTGTTAACTTTTGACCAACGAGTGGATAACTTTTGTTTCTCCGGCTGACAATGACAATTTAATTAAAGGAACGAATTGTGTTTAAATATAGCATAATGCGATTTCGCTTAAATTAATTTGTCATATTTTTTATTCCATGTAAATGAAACACAATTCTTCAATTGTGGCTTATTTTAAAATCGAATAAAACTTCATAACGTTTTCATTACCTATTATACTAGTTTATGTGACTGTACATAATGAAGGGCGTTAAAAGTCGAGTGTGGGTTTATGAAACGAACCGAAGGCGAGTTTCATAATAGCATCACACGAGTGTTTGCCTAATTATGGACAGTCACATACACTCCTTTATCTACCCACATATCATAAGCTTCCATGATGCCTTCAGTAACAGCAAATTATGACCGGCATTGCAGGATTTTTCTTGGCCACTAAAAGTAATTATTAATAAAATAAAACAGAAAAGAAATGCAAAAATGCAGAAATTTATTTGGAGCATTAATTATTATTTACAGTTTGTATCTATAGTGCAATTATTATAATTCCACAATTTAAATCTTTTTTCCAACAAAACAAAGTAATGGCGGTATTAATGAAAAATTCTCTGGCAGCTGTTATAGTTTTTTTTTTATTCAGAAACAATCTAGAGTCAACCCCAACTATACCAGTAATTGGAGTTCGAGGCCAACAAAACTACGACAGATGCGTTATTGTCAAATCTGTCAAAGTCTCTTATGTCATTGTCAAATAAAGTTTTCAGGTTTCCACAACCTTTTTGTTATTATTTAATTTATTTAATAAAAACATTATATACCTCTGTAATGTTTGTACACCTTTTTGTTTAATATGGCTGTCACAACTAGGATTTTCTTAAAAACACGTAAATACCTAAAAACTTTTCTTTTCACTTAACTAACATTGATATGACAAAATTTTCTTGAAAAGAACTTAAAATGATAAGAGCCAACGTTTCAAAGCCTATTTTAAAAAGAAGTTATTACGGGTTAAAATTATGGGAAAGAAATTTGGAAATGTAAAATGAAAGCATTTTTTGTATTATATTTTTTATTTGTCTTAAGCCGAGAGTCACATAACACCATAAGTGTTGAGTCCTGAACATACTGTCGCTTATTTTAAGGTTTAAAATGAGTTTGTCACATTTTTGTTGGAACAGAGTTGGTTATATACTCTAAGAGGTTTTAAGCATTTCTTTTACAAATTATTTGGGCGTCATAAAGGCCTCTCGGCTTTTATGTGACTAAGATTAGTTAGATAATGTGATTAAGTTTACCTTTCGAGAAATTTAGTTATAGGCCGATTGCTTTAAAGTCTTTTATTCATTTTTGTAAATCATCTAATATGGAATCTGAAACATAAAGCACGCTACAATGTATTATTCTGCAATTTTCTAAACATATGCAGAACTAGGGTTTTAATTTATGTGTAGTTAAATTGCTGTACCAAATGTTATTAACACCTGAGGTGATACCCGCGCAATACCAACATTGTTACTAATAATTGTGGATAATTAAGTTTTTATTAAAATATCTTATATTTACGTGAAAATAAGTAAATAGTATTGTTTCTATAAATTAAAGAATTAATATTACCAATAAATAAGATATCTCCACGTCTGTTTTTAGAAAATAAGGATTTACTATTGTATGAACATTTCATTGTTATGGCACTATTTTCGTAGATTCTTTGGCCTCGAACTCCAATTAGTGGTTTATCATATCATTCGAAATCTTACTTACGTGCGACAAATTGTCAATTGTGTTCGAAATGGACACTTAATTTCGAACTAGACGTCATCTCGGGTGATATTAGAATAGAGGCCTAAGCAAATTCCTTTATTTTTCAAAGATGTTCGAAATTTGAATGAAATAATATTATCGAAAACGATAATATTATTTAGTTATAATAACACTTTCACAGATAATACATTTATTCTAACAAGTCAGTCTATTTTTATGGTGGTCATAATGTGCAGTTTTTGAACGCATCATGGACTGTTTATGATATTTGGGTAGATAAAGTATATATAACAATTTATTTACTATTCAGTATTTTATTATTTACTCCTATCCTGACATTTTTCATTCGGCTTCAAACAACTCGACCAATTTAATACGGAAAAAATAATTCCTAGTGAAAATATTCATATGAGGGACGTTTAAAAATAATAACGATCAGTTTATTACACAATATCGCATACCCAATTACTAAAATAATAATATAATGGTTTCGTTAGCTTGCCGCTTATTAAAATATACGTATTTATTTACGAGTAGGTAGGATGTAGAAGTAAATATGAATCAATTGTTATTTGTTTTTGAGCTGCATAATATATTATTATTTTTTAAATATTTAGGGCGATCTCCCCTTAAGACAAGAGCTTTAACATCGGCTTATATAGTAGCTATTCCGACTATCTATACATATTTACAATATTTGCGAGAGTGAAAGTCTTATTAGTCTAACATCTTGTCTAACTCGACTCGTACCTTGCCGTGACAATTAAGTATGTTTTAGTACATAGTTACCAACAATTGAAAACATTAGAATATAACGCAAGGCTTATTGTGTGACATGAGCGCGTCGCGGTCCTTAAGATAAATTTAGTCGCTGATCACACATAACAGATAACGGGTTGGCTTAAAGTAATGAGAATTTATATTTTTAAAAACATAAAAATAATGGCAATATAAAGCATTTGATTATCGATTGTGTAATCACAAACTAGAGGATATTGGACATAAACTTAATAGCCTTTAATAATAACAAAAGGCCCGGTTTTATATTTTTTAAGTATCTTGCTTATGAACTAGCATTACACTTTGGACAACTTTTAAAAATACTCTTTTTCATTATTTCAGGAATTTCATTTGTGTTTTTTTTTATTATTCTGGAATCGAGTTTTCAGAAACTACACACACTCAACAGTATTTAAAAAATACTATGAAGTTGTTGTTGCCTGAGGCTTAATAATATGTGGAGGGTTGACAACATTTAGTAGCTTTGCCACGACTGCCTAAAATAAGTGAAAACCGACATTACATACATATTTACCGAAACATGCATGTTTTTAACCATTTGTAAAACTCGATTCGTATGAGATTTTTATTCCCTACTATGTGAATTAATATTCTAAAGGATGTCTTATCGTTGATCCAAATGTAATTTACCAAAATAAGAAAAGATACTTCCGACAATTTAGTTAAACGTTGCCCTAAGCATGACATGGAGGGTTAGGAGACAGTAACACAGAGAGGAGAGATGGGAACTTTATATGCTTTGTTAATTTGTTTTTATATAATGTTTAATATACCCTGGTTTATGAATATAAATCCAATAAACGAATAGCATTTGCCTTTATTCATACGATTAGAAATATAAAAATTCTCATTACTTACTTTAAACCAACCCGTTAATTATACATTTCATAATTTAAACGTAGTATTAAAATACAAACTGACTATTCAAAGTCAAAGTCAAAGTCAAAATATTCTTTATTCAATTAGGCCCAGCAACGAGCGCTTTTGAATCGTTAAACTAAATAGCGAATGAGAGAAAAAAAAAAGCTACCTCCGGTTCTAACCCTACACCACTGCCTGAGAAGAATCCGGCAAGAAACTCAGCGGGACTTTCTTTTTTCAAATAATAGTTTTATAACATCTTACGGCTAACATGCATTAATTAAAAGCGAAACATAAATTTGATTGAATATAAATACAGATATAGTACATTAACTAGAGATGAAGTCTCTAATAGTCAGAACAATTATATAAATTTAATGAATTTTGAGAAATGTATAGATGTAAAGATATATGTAAAAGGGCATACAATTGTTTTTAGTTAAACGTTAAAATTAGCATTATTATATTGCTAGAGATGTAAAGGTCTCTAGTTGTCAGAGTAAAAAGAAAACAAACGGATACATTTCACTAAATGTTTCAGAGATGTATAAGGTCTCCCATGCGTCATAATATTAAATAATCATAATAAACAAACATGTAGCGAATTCAATTTCTCATATCAAGAACAGCAGGAAAATTGTTTGAATTTAAGCCATGAGTGAGCTTGATTAGACCGGTCCCCGCAAACAGCATCCGTTCACGAGTATGACGCGTATCTCAGCCATCGCCTCCCTCAACCTTCTTTCGGGAAAGTGGCGACCCGATCAACGACGCCACCGTAAGCAGAGACCTTAAAGTGAGCATGACTGTGCAAGCTATCAGGCAAACAATATAATTTAAATACTATGAATGCTGACCATATTTAGTTTCATGAGAATTTATATTCATACTTGCCCGTTACGTATATGACAACTATCACAAGAAAAAAAAATAGTAATAGAAATAACTAGGACAGAAAATCTGAATACAAAATTAAAATTACTTAGGTGTAAAGGACTGTCGACAAAGAAACGACGAAGAAGTGTCGACATAATATACATTAAAATAGGAAAAATTAAAATAAAAAGATAATCTCGGAGATGTATAAAGTCTCCAAGTGTCAAGACTACATATTAGTAAGACGGAAAAAAAAACTAAGATAATGACTATCTTACGTCAGATCTATAATTAATGATAACAGTATTACTCTCTCTGTTACTTTTAAATAAAATAAAAAATATTTTTTCATCACACCTGTTCGGTAAGTGCGCCAATGCGCCGTAGGTGCGTCATTACATCCTAGTGGGCTGTCAAGGATTTTCATACAACAGGTCGATTTTCGCCGAGATTTCTTTTATGAAAATGATGAAATGAAGTCATCCCTGATTTAGACCAATTTAGAGTAGTTTTGTGAAAATATATTGTTTTATTTACTTTTTTGCATCACAGGTGTGATGAAAAACATTGTGTGTGCCACGGGCGGTACAAGAAATTATGCGCAAATTCTTACTTACCGCCCTTAATACACAATGTACTATTACAGTCTTACGCAAACCGACCCGGCCACACAGTACAATTAAAGCTTGTAATGTGGGCTGCTCTCTTCGCATGTTTTGCTTTTTTTGTCACCACGGCGAGTACTTTACTGATTCAAATTTCGCTGCTCGTGGTCGTTACTTAAACCGCCGCTATGTCAGCCAAGCCATAGCATGATTTTACACCAGCTTACCCCGTGATGAAGTGGCTACTTCAATGGTCGCTATCAGTAGGGCGCAGGCTGGTCGTGAGGCGTCACTGTGAAGGTACCTACTCGAGCATGAAGTCAATCAACATGGCGGCATTCTCGTTACCCAACAAACATATTAGCTATAACAACAACTCATTTAGAATCCTGAGTGATATAGTAGTTTTATAAGACGCATAATAATAGTTTTAGGTGATACTATGGAAATAAACAGTCCTCTTAATACACTGGTGCTAGTAAGGTGATATAATAGACATAAGATTGCATATTGTAGCTAAAAGCTGTAATAAGGTGGTATTAACTGCCTTTTTATATGCTATGGTTACCACTGTAAGGATATTTTAACACTGGAGGTTCTTTTGGGGTGCCCATTATAACTTACTCGCGCTGTAGCTCTATAATCGTGTTATGTTTACCTTTTAGTGCTTAATGCCGCCTACAGTGTTACAAAAGCTATAAAAATAACCTTAAGCCATTTAAGAGTGGTAACATGAGTTCTTATAGCACTTAGTAATTTAGTGATACAACAGACATAATTTTCCCTGTTAAATCACTTCGCTTTTTAGAGCTTGAAGTGCTATAACAGCGGTATGGCCGTAGCTCTACAAGAGTGTTTACGTGAACATTATTACCACTTAAAGTTATTTTTAACGCTTTGAGGTATAAGATACCTCGCTCTATAACCTTTAATGGTTATCGGGAATACATTTAAAGCTGTCAGTTCTACTTGAGATAAAATTATCACCTTTAGAGTTAATCGTGTGTTTAGAACGTGAAACGCCATTTTTGTTTACAAACATATACAAAAAAATGCTTAAAATATGGTAATAAAGCAGCAATTGTTAAGGTAATTGTGCTAATATTACAATATCTAGTATGTGTAGCATAATCATTCACAAAACTAAAGATTATAATTAACTTACTTACCAAACATAACCTAGGCTACATTACTTTTAGCATACCAAATTCGTTAAAACTTGTAAAATTACAAGGCGCTTGAAAATTGAGATGTAAAATACCACATATAATGACAGAAAAGTAACAACCGCATTAGAATTTTGGTTGAATTCACTAATACGCGTCGTGAAACTTTGTGTACTCAACTGGTAATGATTTCACAATCCATCAAGTCGCCATTACAAACAATCTTCATTGCACACAACACAAACCGATTGAAATTGTATTAAATATTTTGACATTTAAAACTACACAAACGATTATAGCTATAAAAGATTCCATATTGCGACGCACAGCGATTATTTTCACTATAGCAGTCCGCTTGTAACACTTTACGTGATACAAGATGACATTTTACGCGGTTATTAGAACTATAAGCAAAAATACTGCTACTCTAGCCCTTTATTATCACTCCCGGCAACAATTATCCCTATTGTAGCACTATTGTATCACTAGTATATCACTATTGCGCATAAAATGAACCACTACAGAACTTCGAACTCTAACGGCGGTGCCTATTTGCGCCTATAAGAGAGTTATAGCGTGCTATATCGCTAAATTTTAGGCCACACTATCGCTATCAGTGTTTAATCGAAAGAATATACAGCTTTTGTAGAACTAGTTTTATCGCTAAAATGTTAGTTGGGTATACACGTTTGCTGTGATAACCGTGGGGCACAAATAACATGCAGCGGGCTTACGAGTATAACGGTTCAGCGTTTATCGTTCATCGGACCATGTGTAATTTTCACTCGTATCTACATACATAGTACATACTAGTTAGAACGTGACAGCTACAACGTTAAACGAAACAAATTGAACCTTTGTTATCTATTATTTTCTTTTTACACTATTATTTACAATTACCTACGATACACCCAATAAAAAGCTATAGGTAAACACAAGAACAGTTACGACACAATACTATACAGGGTGGAAAGGGACGACGTTCCTTCCCGTTACCGACCGAGTCTACCAACCATTACGATGAACTTTCAGTATGGGACCAACATCGAAAGCGTCCATAAAAAATTGACTTTTCCATACTATTGAACTCTAACTAATCACTCACTTTGTATGAGGGGTTAATTTTTTTTTAAATATTTCGATGTTGGTCCCATACTGAAAGTTCATCGTAATGGTTGGTAGACTCGGTCGGTAGCGGGAAGGAACGTCGTCCTTTTCCACCCTGTATGTATTCATATCGATGGTATTTCGCCTGTGTGCTAAATAGTTGTATGATCTTCAACAATATACAGAAACGTTAACGATACGGTCGAGACACGTCTATCAAGGTGTTTGAGAAATACCTTAATCGCCCATCTTTCCGTGTAGGTACAATCGCCATCAGTTATATCGGAGTAGTGCTCAAAAATATCTTAACATTTTCCCTGGGCTTGCATCACATGTTATGTATTTGATTTGATGGTATTGATGATACGTGAATGCAGCATAATAATATATGTTGCACGACCCTATTTAAATTGGGATATTTTGAAATTTGCACGTACGAGATAAGGTACGTTAACTTACCCGCACGTATCAGCTGTAAAAAGTGACAATTTGATAAAATTAGGTATTGGCGGTCTTTTAATACTGTTGCCAGGTTATGCTTGAAATTTTGTGCTAGAATTTGCACGTAAGAGGTGACACTATCGATTTTTGCTGCACATGGAACGTGTTAATATGCACTTTAACGCCATAACAATAATAGAGGCTTGCTCAGATATTTGTGAGCACTCTGGCTGCACCGATGTATCTGATGGTGAATGTACAAAAAGAATGCTCGTAACGTAGTTGACCGTTCAGTGTTGTTTACTTGTAAAACAAAAAGAAGAAGTATTATATAACATTTCGCCTGACCTGGGAGGTTAGCCAATAGTGAATCGTGAGCGAAAACCACCTAACTGTCTTCGTCACACTAATATGAAAGAACGACAGACAGAGAAAATTACGATACGGTACTAAGCGGTAACGATTGGCATCTTGGTTACGCACACTGTGCCTCAATTAATTCTGCTTTTTTTGTTACAGTTACTGAGTGCGCTTGTGGTGACGGCGTCTGCGCACACCGGCTGGAACGCGTACAGCAGACAGCAATACGCACAGGCGAGGCAAGACCAGCTAGATCAACAGGTACTTACACCCATTCAATATTATTTACAAAACTTCAAAAAATATTGAAATATATATGGGACGGTCATCTTTTTCTTGTTAACCATTCTCCTGGGTCTTCTCTTAAAAACACAGTTCAATAGCATTCAAATTTCAGATTAGGTACGCATCAAAAGAAAAAAATAACAAATGAAACTAAATTACATAACGCATCTATATAATACCTGTAGTATTTGTCCGTATGTTAGAGATCCATTAGCATACTTCCAAAATTCATTGATCCAAAATCCATGGAGTCAATAACATTGCAAAACGTACGTACGAGCGTACGAGTTTGAAAATCAGTTAAGTATCTCAAGGATCAATTGATTTTACCCAAATGATACAATGATTTTTTCAAATGTATGTACACGTACATATTATCTACATATTTATTAATTATACATATTTTACAAGATACTTTAAGTTTGTGTTTGTTGAAGTCAGTCACTATTTATTCGCTAATTAGTGGGTTAGCGTTCATTAGTGGGAAGTTATGGTAGCCGTAGGTACTTACCTAGAGGAACCTACATTTAAAAATACGAGTACATTAAATGTCAAAAAATATCAGTCAGCGT
>JALPQI010009947.1:0-42974 GCA_025490895.1 Thaumatotibia leucotreta | reverse complement strand
CAGAGTAATTTTAAACCACGTCTTAACAAACTCAGGTGACATTGACGTGTTTGCGGATAGTGCTGGAGTATTTTAGAGAGATTTTTATTTTTATTTTAGAATGTTTGTTTTGTTTTACATGTTCAGATGTTATGTTTGTTTTATTTTATTAATGTTTTACCACGTGAGTGCTTTGGTGTAATACTGTAAACTAACGTGTAATTAAATGTATACAAATAAATATAAAATGTTCACACCTAGGGCTGCCATCCATCCGGGATCCGGGTTTTAATGACATCCTAGGAGTCCTAGTTTGGAGGCCGTCCGGCCGTGGTTTCAAAAAGTGTTCGTGGAAAACTCGGATACTTTTCATGAGAGGAAACACCTGTAGATTTAGTATTTATCTTATCATCATGATTAAAATGTCAAGCCCGGGCCCGGGGAACGAAAGGGATTTACGTCAAATGTTCGTTTTTCGAGTCTGTCTTGGTTTTACGAGTTTCTAGGTGATAGCACTTATTCACACCTTATTAGAGACAATGATCGCAGAAATTACCCCCTTTTGGTGTGAAAACGATATCGAAGACAGCAAAATAGAGGTGAAATACCGAACGCTGACACCACCTCCATGTGGGATACATAGCTTGTGAGAAAGAGAGTCTCTTTCTCTCTTCCTTCCCCAAAGATTACCACAATGACCATTCCTGTGCCACCCGCATCTAGCGGACTCTTGTCTTGCGACCTTCATCAGTTCTCCTTGTGGGGGGCCTACCCACGCTGCGCCATCCGGTGGGTACGTGGTCGCCACTCAAGAACATTTCCGCCCCAACGGCCATCGGTTGTACGCGCAATGTGCCCCGCCCACTGCCAATTCAGTTTTGCGATTCGGAGAGCTATACCTACATATTTATGCTCGGTTAATTTGGATTATTTTTGATTCAAATTTCATAGCCCATTTTAGCTTTGTTTCTCTTATCTTACTCTATGCCATACGCATAGATTCGTATTCGTAGTATAAAATAATTCTATTAGCGTAGTCTTCTCGTTTAGTTTCGTGACGTGCTCTGAATTACTTGTAATGCGATCCATAAATATATGGACATTGCTATTATGTCGCGTCACGCACGCACTCCGTCAGAATATAATATATTTCCGGCTTAGACTCTTTTTAGACCATCTTGGTCTGGAAGACGATGTATTATTCTTTAAGTGTCTTACAAGGTACGAAATTCATGTACCTAGGTATTTATTGTGGTTTATCTTTGACATGGCATTTTCAATCTCAGGGACACCTAATTAGCGGTTCGTGACACCAAAAAACACATCGTACTGTCTTTGAATTTAAGCTTGATCGGCGTTTTTATATTATGATATCGTTTATAATTGGACGTAGGTAATTTATGCAAAAGGGAACCAATCCACACGAATGTGTCATTTTAAAGATTGACTTTATTTCTTGTGATTTAAAGTGTTAATTAGAATGAAAAATTCATGTGGGTTGGTTCCCTTTTGCATAATTACGTCCAATTTACAAAATTAACACCAAAAATGAGCTTTCTTTTGGTGTTTAATTGTCAGTACAAACCTGACTAAAATTAAGGCTTTTTAATATCACGCTAAAGTAACTGCATAATTAGGAACCTCAATGTGCACATTTTCTGTCGTAAACTGCTATTAATTTGATTAACATTTTGAATCACTGATGCCAAGCAACGTTTAGCAAAAAGTATCCTGAAAACTGACAAGCCAAACTTAAACTGAATCACATTTAAGAGACCATGGTAGCCATAGGTATATTGGTTTCGAGTCCCGGCGAGGGCAATATTAGTGTATTTATTTATCCCACAATGTGGTAACAGATGTGCTTACCATAGAAAAATCAACTGCGAAAGACTGGTTAGAACTCTGGATTGCCGGTCCAACGTGCTTCCAATTACTACACCAGACGACCTTCCGTGAATCACAGCGAATTTAGTCAATGGTATTGTGAAGCTAATCACTAGCCTTTATTTATCACAAATATTTGTTCCTTGGTCATGGTCAACCTGAGTTACCTGTCTATGTATTTAAGTATCTATTATTACATATCGTCGCCTGGTACCCACATCACAAGCCTTAATTGAGCTTACCGTGGGACCAAGTCGATTTGTGTAAGATGTCCCAAGATATTTGTTTATTTATTCTAAGGACAACCCAACGTACCTACGCCTTTACTTTTTAAATATTGCTGTACTATTAATATAAACCTAAAATATTTATTTCAGCTGACGGCGTCGAATACGTGGTAGAAGCCGGCAAGAAAGTGTACCACAAGGTGGCGAGCAGCAAAGAGGATTTGACCGAGGCTCCAGCCGGTGGTGCGAGGAGCTACGACGCCGATGCAGAGTGGATGCCTTGAGCACTCAGACATGCTCCGTCATTACTCCAAAAATTGCATTTAACCTTTTAACCTTTTGAACGCCAAGATCAACTAAGGGTGTCACTGGGACATTGTCAGATTTAGGTTATCGTCTTTTCGGTGGACATAACTAAAGTTAAGGAATTCCTGTACTCATTTTGGGATAAAACAATTGACGGTACAACTAGTTCCCGGTTTATAGCCGCAATCAAATCGTAACATAGATTTATAAAAGCTGTTAACTTTTGACCACCGAGTGGACAACTTTTGTTTTTCGGACTGACGATGACCCCACTAGGTGTCCTATGCAATGAATGCCTTTAGATGTCGTGACGTCAGTTGTCAAAGTGACTTTCACACATTTGAGTTCTAAAAATTACTGACGAAAAAATTATGCGTTAGGGTGTTTTTTAGCATACAAAACTATTGTATTTAACGACAAACTGATCTTAATCGCGTTAACTTCCGTTTAATATTATCCTGACGTTTCGGGCATGACGTTACACCCGTCACAGGCAGACTGGCGAGAAAATGTGGCAACACCTTGTAGCTGCGTTTTGGCAAACTACCCTTCCCGTACCCGTTTAAGACTCGTTTGTCGTTAAAATATGAGGGATAATCGTGAAAGTTTAAATCAATATACAATTTACAAAACTCTTGCTCTAAGCATAAGTAAAAGGTTAAAATGAGTTATTTTCGAAATATTAGGTAATATAAACCTAATCATTAGCATTCATAGTGCAAATCGAAGTTTATTTTCATTTGACTCATTTGTTACATTATGTCGTGAAAATTAGGATTAGGTAAAATGCAGTTTAGCCTTTTCACCAGAAATATCATTATCAAAGATATCACTCTGACGTAGGTACATATTTAAGCCAATTTTGTGGTGGTAAGAGATCATAAATGAGATGTTTTAATGCAAGTATCGTAAGCCCAGTCAACGCAGATACTAATTTAGAAGGTATTAATAAATACTCAATAGGTATACAAGTATAAAGCCATTCAATTGTACCTAAAACATTGCACGTTCGATCTAGACACACTTGTATGTATGCGAGTTTATTTTTATTTGAATGTTACAATACAAATAATATATAAGTATTTGTCTTGTTTCCATCACCAAAGAACCGTGCGAATGTCTAAGTAATTACAAGAATATCACAGAAAACATATGACAATATTATATTACATAATAGAAAAGAACTATCATATAATGCGCGGTCCTCTTTAGTACATACTTCTATACAATCTAGATCTAAAGGAACCTACAATATTTTTTGATAGACATTTATGTACTCTAGTAAGTCGGACGTATTTTATAAATGGTTCTTTTCTAACTACTGACATTATTTTTACAATTTTTCTTAAGAATAAATGATAATAATAAAACTGTATTTTGTTATTCAACCTTCCTAATATCGAGGCAGCATCACACATCTCGTTGGTATAAAATTGGTGTTCTTAGTCAGATATTCTAATCTTGGAAAAAATGCTTAAACATTTTTATTCCACATGGCAACTTTGACATAAATAGCAGCCCCCATTCTAGAGAAAATATTTACTTATTATTTACAAATTATGCACATGATTGGTATGTCAGTATGTCGCCGCGAGATAGATTATCCATATTTTACTAACTATATGAATAATAGAGGGATGGATATGGATAGTCTATCTCGTGGCGACATATTGTCGCACGAATCCTGTGCTAAGCCTACAGATTTAATTACCCTGAAAATAATATTGGATTACCTATATGACAATTTGTGAGCGGTTTAGTAAAAACATAACACTTTGTGTCCTGCCGTAAGGCCGCTTAGACATTATTTAAATGCTAATTCAGTTCTTACGATAAGCGACAAAGTGGGTCGTTTATACTAAAACACATACACTTGGGCTTAATATTAAATAAATAAAACACCTTGTAACTTAGTAAAACAAGCTGTATTTCCTTCAATACATTCCGATATTATCAAACTCTTTATAAAAACACTTTTACAGATATTTTCTAATACCTATGATAACAGAAAAATGCTAAAGTCTTATAATATGTCAATCAGAAATGCATAACTTTAGAAATTAAACTTACGTTTTGAAATATAAACTCTAAAGTAACATGCATTAGAGTCGATATTTCAGATTTTCGTCATATATTAGGTTTTTGCTTATAGATAAAACTGTTCAAAATAAATATACTTCTCATTTTCAAACTATTATTATGTCGGATTTACAACATTAGCTAGCGGCAAAAGATACTGGAATATTTGTTTGAGATTATAAACATGACACTGGAAAAATGTTAGAACAACGCACAACACAAGTCACCATTTCTAAGCCGAATCGCGACTATTAAATAGTTAGACCAAAAGGTTAAATTTTAACCTTTTCGTCTGCAATGACTTTATATGAAGTCAGATCACATCATGGCCCACACGCCCATGACTTTATATCGAAGCACAAAGTTAAAAAAATAATAATTTGACAATACATAGATGACAGTTGCACTCAATTTGTTGCTTGGTGTGTACAATTTCGTTGTTTGACGTGGCGATGAAAAGGTTACAGATTTCAAACATAGATATAGGAATAAAAAAACGTAGTAAAGTATTGCGAGAATCTGGTGATTTCATCTTCGTAAAGCATTGTCATACACTACCTCTGACTATTTTAATGTGTAAAGTACGGCACAATACTTTACGCGTCACAGTATTCCTTCGGCCGGGATTATACCTGAGTTCATATGAAAGACATGCCATTTTGCAATTCAAATACGGTAAGCTATAAGTCACGTGATCATGTTGTTGTTGTATTCTGGACATTTTTTTTCCGCAACTCGACATCAAACGTGCCTATTTTGCGTGGTCCCAACGCTGGCCCAGTAATTGTTGGGGACTTCACATACACCCTTGAATTTCTTCGCAGGTGTGTCACGTGATCATAATAAAGTATGGAAATATGAATCGGAATAGCATCTTGGCAGGCCTGCAGGTGTAATCCCAGCCTTATATCTATCAAATAAGCGATGACAAACGAGTAACGACAGTTTATTATCTTGCGCAAGAATCAATCATAACATTACTTATTAAATGCACGCCACTTTTTCAGAGAAAAAAAAACTCGCCCATCGCTTCAATGTACGGCAATTTTCAGTGTGATCTAAGGAGTGCAGCGCTCTAAGAAGCGCGGGTAGAGGCACACCTCGCGGATGTGGTAGCGGTCCAGCAGCCAGCACAAGCGCTTCAGGCCGAGCCCGTACCTAATTTGCGTTGGCTCGTGTACCGGTACGGATAGAATGGGTCGTCGGTAACTTTCCCAGCACAGTATGGGGAATATTCCCAAATGGAAACTTTCCCCATAGTAACATTGGGAAATTACAGGAAACGACCCATCACTATACGGGTGGATTTGCTGCTTGCGCTTGTAGATCTTGGTAGCCCAGGGCACTTAGACAAGTTGCCAATCGCTAACGCGTAATCGTCAATCGTACACTACTGTGAAAGAGTGACAGAGAGGAAAAACTACGCTACGCTACTAAGCGTTAGCGATTGGCGACTTGGCTAAGCATCCAGTGCTTGGTCTGAGTGACGAGCGGGGCGAGTAGCGTCGAGCGTCCAAGGGATTTGAGCAGCGTGCACTCATTTGTTTAACATGGCCGCCCCGCTGTACTGCTCAGAGTGATCTAAGGAGTGCAGCGCTCCAAGAAGCGCGGGTAGAGACACACCTCACGGATGTGGTAGCGGTCCAGCAGCCAGCACAAGAAGCGCTCGAGGCCGAGCCCGTACCTAATTTGCGTTGTTTCGTATACCAGTAGTACGGCGTGGGGTCGATGCTCGCGCTTGTAGATTTTGGTATGTGTGACGAGCGGCAGCGGGGCGTGCAGCATCGAGCGTCCAAGGGATTTGAGCAGCGTGCACTCATTTGTTTAACATGGCCGCCCCGCTGCTTACTCTGTGTGATCTAAGGAGTGCAGCGCTCCAAGAAGCGCGGGTAGAGGCACACCTCACGGATGTGGTAGCGGTCCAGCAGCCAGCACAAGCGCTCCAGGCCGAACCCGTACCTAATTTGCGTTGTTTCGTGTACCAGTAGTACGGCGTGGGGTCGATGCTCGCGCTTGTAGATCGTGCTTGGTATGTGTGACGAGCGGCAGCGGGGCGTGCAGCGTCGAGCGTCCAAGGGATTTGAGCAGCGTGCACTCATTTGTTTAACATGGCCGCACCGCTGTACTGCTCAGTGTGTCTAAGGAGTGCAGCGCTCCAGAAAGCGCGGGTAGAGGCACACCTCACGGATGTGGTAGCGGTCCAGCAGCCAGCACAAGAAGCGCTCTAAGCCGAGCCCGTATCTAATTTACGATGGCCCGTGTACCAGTAGTACGGCGTGGGGTCGATGCTCGCGCTTGTAGATTTTGGTATGTGTGACGAGCGGCAGCGGGGCGTGCAGCGTCGAGCGTCCAAGGGATTTGAGCAGCATTCACTCAGGTCACTGGCATTTGTTTAACATGGCCGCCCCGCTGCTTCCTCAGTGTGATCTAAGAAGTGCAGCGCTCCAAGAAGCGCGGGTAGAGACACACCTCACGGATGTGGTAGCGGTCCAGCAGCCAGCACAAGAAGCGCTCGAGGCCGAGACCGTAGCCGCCGTGGGGCACGGTGCCGAACTTGCGCTGGTCCGTGTACCAGTAGTATGGATAGAATGGTTCCCGGTAACTTTCCCAGCACAGTATGGGGAATATTCCCAAAGGAAACTTTTCTCATAGTAACATTGGGAAATTACACGAAACGACCCATCACTAAGTACGGGTGGAGTCGATGCTTGCGCTTGTAGATCTTAGTAGCCCAGGGTGCTTAGACAAGTTGCCAATCGCTAAAGCTTAATCGTCAATCGTAAATGAAAGACTGTCTTTGTCGCAATAATATGAAAGAGTGACAGAGAGGGAAAACTACGCTACGCTACTAAGCGTTAGCGATTGGCGACTTGGCTAAGCATCTAGTGCTTGGTCTGAGTGACGAGCGGGGCGTGCAGCGTCGAGCGTCCAAGGGATTTGAGCAGCGTGCACTCATTTGTTTAACATGGCCGCCCCGCTGTCTTACTCAATGCACTCAAATGACCGCCCCGCTGTCCTCTCAGTATGATCTAAGGAGTGCAGCGCTCCAGAAAGCGTGGGTAGAGACACACCTCGCGGATGTGGTAGCGGTCCAGTAGCCAGCACAAGAAGCGCTCGAGGCCGAGCCCGTACCTAATTTGCGTTGGCCCGTGTACCAGTAGGATAGAATGGGTCGTCGGTAACTTTCCCAGCGCAGTATGAGGAATATTCCCAAATGGAAACTTTCCCCATAGTAACATTGGGAAATTACAGGAAACGACCCAGCACTGGAGTCGATGTTCGCGCTTGTAGATGGTGGTAGCCCAGTGCTTGGTCTGAGTGACGAGCGGAGCGTGTAGCGTCGAGCGTCTAACGGGTTTGAGCAGCGTGCACTCAAATGACCGCCCCGCTGTACTGCTCAGTGTGTCTAAGGAGTGCAGCGCTCCAGAAAGCGTGGGTAGAGGCACACCTCGCGGATGTGATAGCGGTCCAGCAGCCAGCACAAGAAGCGCTCTAAGCCGAGCCCGTATCTAATTTACGATGGCCCGTGTACCAGTAGTACGGCATGGGGTCGATGCTCGCGCTTGTAGATCGTGCTTGGTATGTGTGACGAGCGGCAGCGGGGCGTGCAGCGTCGAGCGTCCAAGGGATTTGAGCAGCGTGCACTAGCATTTGTTTTACATGGCCGCCCCGCTGCTTGCTCAGTGTGTCTAAGGAGTGCAGCGCTCTAGGAAGCGCGGGTAGAGACACACCTCGCGGATGTGGTAGCGGTCCAGCAGCCAGCACAAGAAGCGCTCGAGGCCGAGCCCGTACCTAATTTGCGTTGTTTCGTGTACCATGTACGGATAGAATGGGTCGTCGGTAACTTTCCCAGCACAGTATGGGGAATATTCCCAAATGGAAACTTTCCCCATAGTAACATTGGAAAATTATCGGAAACGACCCAGCACTGGAGTCGATGCTCGCGCTTGTAGATGATGGTAGCCTAGTGCTTGGTATAAGTGACGAGCGGGGCGTGAAGCGTCGAGCGTCTAAGGGATTTGAGCAGCGTGCACTCAAATGACCGCCCCGCTGTCCTCTCAGTGTGATCTAAGGAGTGCAGCGCTCCAAGAAGCGCGGGTAGAGACACACCTCACGGATGTGGTAGCGGTCCAGCAGCCAGCACAAGAAACGTTCGAGGCCGAGACCGTAGCCGCCGTGGGGGACGGTGCCGAACTTGCGCTGGTCCGTGTACCAGTAGTATGGGGTGGGGTCGATGCCCTCGCGTTTGTAGCCTGCAAACAATGAGCTTTATAAAATGCCAGCATTTCTCAAAAAGTTTGTACATTTGGATCACGTATTCGGGTCATTGTCAGATTTAGGTTATCGTCTTTTCGGTGGACATGCCTAAAGTTAAGGAATTCCTGTACTAATTTTGGGATGAAACAATTGACGATACAACTAGGTTCCCCGGTCTATATCCCTATGTAATCAAATCGTAACATAGATTTATAAAAGCTGTTAACTTTTGGCCACCGAGTAGACAACTTTTGTTTTTCGGTCTGACAATGACCCATTCGATATTGATAGAAATTGGTACAGTCGACGTCAAAGATATCGTTACGGTTCAGGTGCCAAAAATATATTTACACGACTTTATTGCCTTGACATTAAGGTGGTGTAAATATATTTTTGGCGCCGAAACCGTAATGATATCTTTGACGTCGACTGTACGCTGGCAGAGTCACTGATGCAGAGCTGAGCAAGATCCACCATGTTTACCAAAATGTCTCAGGAAGTTTGTATAGAATTTTACTTTTTTGTTAACATATTCCTATAAAATGGTAACAAACAGGAACGTTTTGAGAATTGCTCATTTGTGACGTAAAGGGGTAAAGAGTGAAGGGATCATACTGTCGATGTCGTTTTAATGCGTTATTGTTCCAAAGTTCTTGTACAAATAGAACGGCCCGAGACATAAGCGATATCGACAATAAGGTCCCTTTACTAAGATAACGTCATATTTTATTAATTTTAATTTAAAATTAAATTATTTTTCACAGGATCTAAAATTTAAGGCCTGTTTCGCTATCCCCGCATAATGTATATTGGTCAGATAAAAGTTAGCTGTTTTTTTCTTTTATACGCCTGGAGAAAACGATAGTGATTTTATCTAAAGGCGAATCTCGAGTTATAACGATTTAACTGAAGTAGCACTTAGATCTTGTCTCACCTTCTATGTAGCTGATCGTAGTCCCACGTCCTCATAGAGCCGCCGACCATCTCGCCGACCCCCGGCATGAGAAGGTCTACTGACTCAGTCAGCCCTCCACCATAACACTAGATCTCGCCTCACGGCATGCAGCTTATGTTACACGATATAGTCTCACCTTCCATCAGCTGATCGTAGTCCCACGTCCTCATAGACCCACCGACCATCTCGCCGACCCCCGGCATGAGAAGGTCTACTGACTCAGTCAGCCCTCCACCATAACACTAGATCTCGCCTCACGGCATGCAGCTTATGTTACACGATATAGTCTCACCTTCCATCAGCTGATCGTAGTCCCACGTCCTCATAGACCCACCGACCATCTCGCCGACCCCCGGCATGAGAAGGTCCACGGATTCAGTCAGCCGATTGTCGTCATCATAACACTACATCTCGCCTCACGGCATGCAGGTTATGTTACACGATATAGTCGTACCTTCCATCAGCTGATCGTAGTCCCACGTCCTCATAGAGCCGCCGACCATCTCGCCGACCCCCGGCATGAGAAGGTCTACTGACTCAGTCAGCCCTCCACCATAACACTAGATCTCGCCTCACGGCATGCAGCTTATGTTACACGATATAGTCTCACCTTCCATCAGCTGATCGTAGCCCCATGTCCTCATAGACCCACCGACCATCTCGCCGACCCCCGGCATGAGAAGGTCTAATAACTCAGTCAGCCCTCAACCATAACACTATCTCGCCTCACGGCAGGCAGCTTATGTTACACGATATAGTCTCACCTTCCATCAGCTGATCGTAGTCCCACGTCCTCATAGACCCACCGACCATCTCGCCGACCCCCGGCATGAGAAGGTCTACTGACTCAGTCAGCCCTCAACCATAACACTAGATCTCGTCTCACGGCATGCAGCTTATGTTACACGATATAGTCTCACCTTCCATCAGCTGATCGTAGTCCCACGTCCTCATAGACCCACCGACCATCTCGCCGACCCCCGGCATGAGGTCACGGATTCAGTCAGCCGGTTGTCGTCACCATAACACTAGATCTCGCCTCACGGCATGCAGCTTATGTTACACGATATAGTCTCACCTTCCATCAGCTGATCGTAGTCCCACGTCCTCATAGACCCACCGACCATCTCGCCGACCCCCGGCATGAGAAGGTCTACTGACTCAGTCAGCCCTCCACCATAACACTAGATCTCGCCTAACGGCATGCAGCTTATGTTACACGATATAGTCTCACCTTCCATCAGCTGATCGTAGTCCCACGTCCTCATAGACCCACCGACCATCTCGCCGACCCCCGGCATGAGAAGGTCTACTGACTCAGTCAGCCCTCCACCATAACACTAGATCTCGCCTAACGGCATGCAGCTTATGTTACACGATATAGTCTCACCTTCCATCAGCTGATCGTAGTCCCACGTCCTCATAGACCCACCGACCATCTCGCCGACCCCCGGCATGAGAAGGTCTACTGACTCAGTCAGCCCTCCACCATAACACTAGATCTCGCCTCACGGCATGCAGCTTATGTTACACGATATAGTCTCACCTTCCATCAGCTGATCGTAGTCCCACGTCCTCATAGACCCACCGACCATCTCGCCGACCCCCGGCATGAGAAGGTCTACTGACTCAGTCAGCCCTCCACCATAACACTAGATCTCGCCTAACGGCATGCAGCTTATGTTACACGATATAGTCTCACCTTCCATCAGCTGATCGTAGTCCCACGTCCTCATAGACCCACCGACCATCTCGCCGACCCCCGGCATGAGAAGGTCTACTGACTCAGTCAGCCCTCCACCATAACACTAGATCTCGCCTCACGGCATGCAGCTTATGTTACACGATATAGTCTCACCTTCCATCAGCTGATCGTAGTCCCACGTCCTCATAGACCCACCGACCATCTCGCCGACCCCCGGCATGAGAAGGTCTACTGAATCAGTCAGCCCTCGCCCATAACACTAGATCTCGCCTAACGGCATGCAGCTTATGTTACACGATATAGTCTCACCTTCCATCAGCTGATCGTAGTCCCACGTCCTCATAGACCCACCGACCATCTCGCCGACCCCCGGCATGAGAAGGTCCACGGATTCAGTCAGCCGGTTGTCTTCAGCGCAGCGCTGCATGTAGAACGACTTGATTTCCGCTGGAAACTTGCAGAGGAGAATTGGGACGCCGATGGCATCGGTCATTTTGCGTTCCGGCTGCTCTGGGATATCCTAAGAATGGAATATATTATTTTAAAATACGTACAAGCTAAAACTCGGAAATTAGTACATTGTGCATCTAGGGAGGTAAGTACGGCAACACTAACGAGAGTGTTTCAAGCCCGACTCTTACCGACCGTGATGCATACAATAAAATAAATAAATATCTGGGGACATCTTACACAAATCGACCTAGTCCCATGATAAGCTCAATTAAGGCTAGTGATGTGGGTACTAAGCGACGATACATATAATAAATAGATACATATAGATTCTTAAATACATAGAAACCCATGTCCAAGGAACAAATATTTGTGATAAGTAAATACACAAATAATGCCCTCGCCGGGATTCGAACCCGGAACCTACAATTTTGTAGGCAGGGTCACTACCAACTAGGCTATGGAGGCTTGTTGACAATTTTTTTCACCAGACTTGCGGACAATAAAATAAGTTATAAGACTTATAAGGCTAAATTGATTTTACTCCCGCGATGCACGCAAGCAATGGCGCGCTAAGACAGCAAGTGTGATGAAATAATTTGTCACCACCCAAACTCCACCCGTGGGTGTCGTAAGAGTCGACTAAAGGATTGAGGTGTCACTGAATATTTATTTATCGAAGATTGATGATGGGCAGCTGCACCATGAATCATAGTGGACACAGTACTGCGATCGCCAACCTGCTTCAGGGTGGCGATTATGGGCATTTACCTCATAATTCGTCCATACGCATAGCTAACGAGAAAGCCTTGCTCAACCGTTGACTGATATAAGTTTATAATGTGATGTTAATGATTAGTTACAATACTGAACTTGATGAAACGTGTGATTATTCTTAAGAAAAACTGATATCGCTTTGTAACTTACTTCTCCAAACTCGTAAAAAGATCCATCATCCTTAGTGATGTTGTGTTCTTTCAGGTACTCCAACGCTTCGATGTAGGTCATCCTCTTGAAAGGCCTTTGGGGTTTCTGGAACAAACAAAAAATGTTCAAATTATTTTACTATAGGAAGGGTCCCCGGAAAAAACATGTCCAGTCAATTCATGTCTTGTCAGCCTCGCGAATTTTGCAATTTTTGCATAAAACCAGCGTGATACAGGCGACCGTAACCATGGCAATAACAGACAGAAAAAAGTTGATTCACCCATATACATAAAAGTTTTGGTTTAAATAAATAAATATCTTGGGACATCTTACACAAATCGACCTAGTCCCACGGTAAGCTCAATTAAAGCTTGTGATGTGGGTACCAGGCGACGATATATATAATAGATAGATACATATAGATACTTAAATATTAGGACAGCCATGAGCAAGGAACAAACATTTGTGATAAATAAATACACAAATAATGCCCTCGCCGGCATTCGAAACCGGAACCTCCAGCTTCGTAGGCAGGGTCACTACGAACTAGGCTACGGAGGCTGACAAACTTGGCCCCTATACCACAAAACTTTACAAGCGTACAATTCTACAAAATTGTCAACTTTTTGTATGGGAATTTATACAATTTTGTAGAATTGTACGCTTGTAAAGTTTTGTGGTATAGGCTGCGACCATATATAACATGGACGTCTAACGCCAGCTCAAAAATGCCCCCGAAACACAATTGTTCAATTGTGCCAAGATGGCAGAACATAGCGCATTTCTTGACACCGAGCATATTTCGGCGCAACATCTTTGACAAATGTTTATAGAATATAGCCAATCAAAACTTTGACGGACCAATCACAACTATTTTTAAATGGCGGTTTAAGTTTTTATAGGTTGATATTGAAATTCATTACTGTGATGCATTGAAGAGGGGAAGACATTTCTGGCACCCTAGTGAAAAGGGGTATAAGTCGAATTTTGGCCAAATTGAGTTAAGTATACCAAAAAATTTCAAAAAAAAAATGGCATCTGTTGGTGTAAAAGGATCTAAGATATCACGTAAATTGACAGAGTTACGGTCGTGTAATATGGTATAACTAACACAAATGACCATGCAGTGTCAGGTATAAGTTGAAATAAATTCTTACTAACAAGAAAAAGTATATCATTGTAAAGTTACAAAAGGTATTAGTGTAGCTAAGTTTTACGCGTTTGGATTTTTGTTGTGTGTAACGCTATAACTACTCATATTCTCTTGGTGGTCTCTTGGATAATGAGGATCCATGTGTATTTAAATCACTTTACACGAACAATAAAAACATTTTTTGAGATACAATTCGACATAAATTCATATTCACGAATAAAATTATGTTGTTACGGGTACAAGTCGAGTTTAATCACTTAGAATTACAGTTTTTTACATGTGATACAATCCATTTTGCGGGAATTATATCCGTTTACACTAAATTAAAAAGTATTACTTAACATTTAACACCAGTAAATTTACGGTTTTGTACTAATTTGTACCCTTTTACACTAAGTTTCGTTAATATACACACGGTTTTGTACTAATTTGTACCCTTTTACACTAAGTTTCGTTAATATACACAATGTTTAAAATAGTGTTAATTTTTAAAATTTGATTTACTTAGTACTGATTTTTCAATCCCCAGTTAACAGTATCTGTCAAATAAATGTTAGCTCTATCCTTTTTTGACTGATGACCTAAGATAAGGATGGTAATAATTTTAACTGACGGATACTTTTAACTGAGGATTGAAAAATCAGCCCTTAGTGGTTAATGATTTTATTAAAGTATGATTGTATTTTTTTTCAAAATCAAGCTGTTAAATTCTGCTGCTTATTTGTTAAAACCTATGTTAGTAATAGTAGTTTGTGTTGATAGTTTTAAATGACCTAACGCAAATACATTTTTTTTTAATTGTAGTAACAATTTTACTTAATGATCGAGGTAATATAGAAAGCGCGCTATAATAGCCTTGTACGAGTATTTGCTGCTGTTCTATGGCTGTTGCTATATCTATATTACTCCAGAAACATGTGATTAGAACAATTTCAAAACAGCCTGGCCAACAACCAACAACAACTGGCCACTTTTTACGAAAGATAACGAAATTAATAAAGTTAATGTATAATTAACACAATAATTCAAGTTGATCGTACCTATATTTACCTATACAACTTTTATAAGAATTATAATCGATAGAACATAATAGTGACGGGCTTTTTATACTCGTCGATTAAAGTCTGTTTATTAAGATTCCATACAGAGTACTGCAATGCAACGTCACTATTTTTATCCAAAACAACTGAAATAACTTCTTTACACACTAGTGCGAGGAGTCGTTTATATCTTGCCTGGTTGAAAACTTCGGAAGGCCATCTGTACTGAAAATTGTCGTACGATACACATGCAAAAATTAAATTCGTAAATCGTGTCGATTTAAAACACTCCCTTCGGTCGTGCTTTGCTTTATTTATGCTTATTTCGAACTTATTTTTTTTCACAGTTGTATCGTAATGTACATTACGATAGGCTATAGACAATATTTTTTTTTCATAAAATATCGATTTTCAATAGTACGTTATTTTAGGTGACTCGATAAGATACAAAATTGCCATTCAGGCGTTACGGACCTACCTACTAGCCTACCTACCTAGCTGCGCGCACGACATCCAGGGCATAAAGTTATAATTCGGACAGTAGGACTATTTGTACTATTTAGGTTTTTTGTCTAGTACCGTGTTAGCAGTTGATAATAAAAAATAAATGCGACATTATGGTATTTTTTGGTACTATGAAATTTAAAAACATTTCATTTTATGATGCGTTGTGTTTTGGCTGTTGAAAAGAAGTAATATTTTTCTTATTCAAGGAAATGATTTCTGATAATAAATGGAAAATAGATATATTTTATTGTAACTTATTTCATGGAATTTGGATACAATTGAATAAAGTGATTAATATAAATCTTGTTATCCCCTTTTACACGTTACTAACATCTTGTGCACAATGGTATAAGTCGGTTTTTTTGGGATTATATTGTATACGTACATGCTATGCCATTAAAATTAATTTCGCAAACAAACTTAGCTAATTTTTTTTCGTAAAAGTACATCTCCAAAAGAGTTATTATAAAATAAGTTAAATGTATACCCGTTTTCACTAATGTCCAATATATGTGAAAAGGGGTACTAATTTGGTTATATTTCTAAATAGCATTTATTTCAGCGGGTACAAGTCAATTTTTTTTTAAACTATTGATTTTAGCCATAAACCAATGACGGCATGTGAAAGAGCGCATTGTATTTACTCAAAGTACATTTAAAGTTATTCTAATTCTTTAGCCATTTCGGCACAGTAATTTTGAATAATTTCGCCAATCGTTTTTTGGCTCTCCTGTAAAGTGGCAAATTTCGATTTATACCCCTTTTCACTAGGGTGCCAGATTTGTCAACTAAAATTCAGGACCGTTTTTGAAAGGCAATTTAGTATGGCGTGCGGCTTCCATGTTTTATTTGTTCGTAGGGTATAGGCCACTGGTTGAGGTCCTACAGCACAGACCTTGAAGTTGGGGTTCAGGTCGTAGAGTCACCGTAGCCTATGGGCGCCTGCAACCCCAGGGGTATCACATGCGCGTTGCCGACCCAATAAGAACTTGTACACTCCTCTTTTGAAGAACCCCATACTGTAGTCCAACGGGAAAACCTCGGCAGGGAGCTCATTCCACAGACGGACCGACCGCGGGAGGAAGTTCCTTTGATACCGCACGGTGCACGACCATATAGGTTGCAAGGTGTGAGGATGAGCGCCCAGTCGGTGGCGAGCGGTGCGATGATGAAAAGTGGACGTTGGCATCATGTCGAACAGTTCTTCAGAGCACAACCCATTGTGCATGTGGCTGTATCTGTGGTAAACTTGGCTGAGGTCCTACAGCACAGACCTTGAAGTGGGGTTCAGGTCGTAGAGCAGGCTGGCCTCGGGTAAACTATCGGGTATCTGTGGTAAACTTGGTTGAGGTACAGCACAGACCTTGAAGTTAGGGTTCAGGTCGTAGAGCAGGCTGGCCTCGGGTAAACTATCGGGTATCTGTGGTAAACTTGGTTGAGGTACAGCACAGACCTTGAAGTGGGGTTCAGGTCGTAGAGCAGGCTGGCCTCGGGTAAACTATCGGGTATCTGTGGTAAACTTGGTTGAGGTACAGCACAGACCTTGAAGTTGGGGTTCAGGTCGTAGAGCAGGCTGGCCTCGGGTAAACTATCGGGTATCTGTGGTAAACTTGGTTGAGGTACAGCACAGACCTTGAAGTTGGGGTTCAGGTCGTAGAGCAGGCTGGCCTCGGGTAAACTATCGGGTATCTGTGGTAAACTTGGTTGAGGTACAGCACAGACCTTGAAGTTGGGGTTCAGGTCGTAGAGCAGGCTGGCCTCGGGTAAACTATCGGGTATCTGTGGTAAACTTGGTTGAGGTACAGCACAGACCTTGAAGTTAGGGTTCAGGTCGTAGAGCAGGCTGGCCTCGGGCGACGCGAGCACGCGGTCCACCACGTCGACCACCAGGTCCTACAGCCGGTCCAGCATCTCCGAGAACGTGATGAACGGACATTCCGCTTCTACGTGGCTGTACGAGCCCCGATGCATATGTTCTCGTCCAGTTAGACAGTTTTTCGAGATTATCCCGTTCATCCGGGGGAAAAGGTTTAGAGACAAAACCTTCACTATTCAAAAGTAGTACTAAAGTAGTTTCTTTGAGTATAAAATATTTGGACTTAATAAATCAGAATAAAAAAAAAACTATTTTACGAGAGGTATTTTTTAAAAATGTTTCCACAATTTTTAATTTTGTAAATAATCAATGAATGTAAAGAACGCCATTAATATTAAAGACGACATGGTACACCTGATGCACTGCGAATTTTGCGTCAAGCTTATAAGCGCGGAATTACGGTGGTGAACGAAAATATAATTTAGACACTGGTTTGTTAAAATCGATTCATTAAACAACAAAAGCGTACTTCAGATTGTTGTGTCTCTTGAAATGTAGTACATTAACCATGACTAACGTTCATACAATTTATCATTAGCATAATGTGATCATTTTTAAAATATTCAAAAATTTGTAAAAATTGTTTCGAACTAGACGAACTCCACTGCATCGGGGCTCGTATCTGTGGTGAAAGTTTTGGTTGAGGTACAGCACAGACCTTGAAGTTGGGGTTCAGGTCGTAGAGCAGGCTGGCCTCGGGCGACGCGAGCACGCGGTCCACCACGTCGACCACCAGGTCCTCCAGCCGGTCCAGCATCTCCGAGAACGTGATGAACGGACATTCCGCTTCTACGTGGCTGTACGAGCCCCGATGCATATGTTCTCGTCCAGTTAGACAGTTTTTCGAGATTATCCCGTTCATCCGGGGGAAAAGGTTTAGAGACAAAACCTTCACTATTCAAAAGTAGTTTCTTTGAGTATAAAATATTTGGACTTAATAAATCAGAATAAAAAAAAACTATTTTCCGAGAGGTATTTTTTTAAATTTTTTCCGCAATTTTTAATTTTGAAAATAATCAATGAATGTAAAGAACGCCATTAATATTAAAGACGACATGGTACACCTGATGCACTGCGAATTTTGCGTCAAGCTTATAAGCGCGGAATTACGGTGGTGAACGAAAATATAATTTAGACACTGGTTTGTTAAAATCGATTTATTAAACAACAAAAGCGTACTTCAGATTGTTGTGTCTCTTGAAATGTAGTACATTAACCATGACTAACGTTCATACAATTTATCATTAGCATAATGTGATCATTTTTAAAATATTCAAAAATTTGTAAAAATTGTTTCGAACTAGACGAACTCCACTGCATCGAGGCTCGTATGTGTGGTGAAAGTTTTGGTTGAGGTACAGCACAGACCTTGAAGTTGGGGTTCAGGTCGTAGAGCAGGCTGGCCTCGGGCGACGCGAGCACGCGGTCCACCACGTCGACCACCAGGTCCTCCAGCCGGTCCAGCATCTCCGGGAACGTGATGAACGGACATTCCGCTTCTACGTGGCTGTATCTGTGAAAGGAAAGGGTTCATTGTTCGCTTGATGATTTGTTCAAATATTAAACATCCAGCTATAGTCTATACTCGGCCGCCGCTTTAAGGCACTGGTCTCACCGCGAGCTACTAAGCTATGAACTATCGGCTATAAACACGAACAAAAGATACTCCCGTGTAAATAAAAGAGACACGGCGATACTCTCCCGGCGGTGATAGCTGGGCGAGTATCGCCGTGTCTCTTTTATACCAGTGCCTTAGTCAATCCGGACACTTACTTATTGTGGTTTTTTACTTATTGTGTATTTTGTGTTTTTTACATTTTTTTTAGGCTTATTTGAATAAAGAATCATTTGATTTGTTTTGACTGAATATGAAGGGTCCACGGAAAAAACATGGCCAGTGCCTAAAAAAATCAGGTCAAATTCACACCTTATTCTGTTAAAAGTAAGGTGGTTTTTCCTTCTGTAATTTGAATTGACTAGACATATTCTTTCCGTGGACCCTACATGTAGCTAAGTGTTTCATAAAAATTGGAGATTAGAAAGAGTCAAACTTACTCGGCAAGATGGCGTCTAGTACGAGATTGTTCGGCGCGGTAAGACTGCGCGATACAGTATACGTCTCCTAGTGCCGGCAAACAGGTTTCCAGGTACAACTGAGAACTTTGCGTCAGGTATGCTTCCTCGCTGCAACAAAAATGTATCATTAGGTATTTGTAAGGTTTACAGATTCACTTGAGTTGCATAAAAACTAACCCCCTTATTCAACGTCTCCTAACGTAGCAGGCCGGTAAATATGATCCCTTTCGGTCTTATCAATATTTCTTTATGAGTGAAAGCGACAAACAATACTTGCTTTAGGAGACGTTTATGAATAAGGGGCAGAATTGAAAAGTCGTTTGGTTTTGTTCAAAACAAAAATGCTTGGTATAAAAATATGTGTGCGGAAAGTAAAGGCGTTTGGGAGCAAGGTATGCCTGTATATATTACGTCTCATGAAGGCGCATCATCACTAAAAAGTTCTGATAGTGGGCTTTTCAACGACCGTTCATTTGCCCAAACCACCTTTTCAATGATCGCTTTTGTGTCACCTTAAACTGCGACCGCTGGATCAAAAGCATCCTTTTGATTACGGTGCCGTACACTGTAACCGTTAACCCGCCTTCCAAGCGTGCCAACTATGCATATACCCTAATGGAAAATACAAATAAATTCGTTGTGGAGATCTTCTGTACATTAACGTACGTTTCCGGCTGAAATAACGATGCTGATGGTAGTGATGGTCAATTGCACACCCGAAGTAGCTGAACTTGGAGTCTGCACGAGCATGGGGGGCTTCTAGTAACGAGCTTTTTGGGAGATATTTGTGGAGTCATTTTTTATCCAGCGATGGACTTTCCAGCTGAAATAATAATTATCAATTCCTCACCCGAAGTAGCTGAACTTGAAGAGCGTGCTGCCCCCCTCGCACTGGTTCTACACCAGCGTAGGCGGGGTGACCTCGGTGTAATGGCGAGCGTGAAAGTGGTTGCAGGCCTTCACAAGCCTCTAGTAACGAGCTTTTGGGGAGATATTTGGGGCTACATTTGTCCAGTAGTCGACGTTTTTCGGCTGCAATGATGGTGCTGATAATCTCACCTAAAATTGCTGAACTTAAAAAGGGGGCTTGTGTGATATAAAATTACCTATCAATTCTTCTCCACGTATGTATGTCCTACTACGACCAGAGCAGTGAATGGGCAACAGCACCTTTTAATTACAGGGCGATAGGATATGTTAGTTGTGGATATCTTCAGAGGCCTTTATCCAGCAGGCGCTTTCCAGCTGAAATTATGGAGCAGATTATCAATTCCTCACCCGAAGTAGCTGAACTTGAAGAGCGTGCTGCCCCCCTCGCACTGGGTCTGCACCAGCGTAGGCGGGGTGACCTCGGTGTAATGGCGAGCGTGAAAGTGGTCGCGGAAGGCCTTCATAACCGCCGCACGAGCGCGGAGGATCTTTGACGTGTTTTCGCCGCGGATCATTATATGCCTGATAAAAAACAATGAATCAACTGAAGCGAAGAAGAATAGTAGATTTTGTATCAAGAGAGTATTAATAGTGTGAGTGTTAGAAGCCCTACGCCGTAGTCGGAGGGCTTTTAATGACTCGAGTTTGTATTCCGCTTACCGACCGTGATGCATACAATGTTTTTCATCACACTTGCGGACAAAAAAAAAGTTTTAAGACTTACTATTATTAAATGACGTACTAACATTTCTATAACTCCCTAATTTTACTTTTTTATGACTCCTGCGATGCATGCAAACAATGGCGCGCTTAGAAAGAAAGTGTGATGAAAAAAATATAAGATACCTTCTTTATTATAACATAACGACGAGATAGTGCAATACCGGGTAAGTACGCACTGTAAATAATTTAAATATGGTTCCGATTCCGATTAGGGCTCTCGGTCGTGTCCGGGTTTCGTGTACCCGTTTCCGTGTAACCGTTTCTTTGCTACCGGGAAACGGGTTTCTTACCCGTTGGAAACGTTTCATTAGGAACCGTGTAATTAAGACACGGATACCCGAGTACCTGTGTCTGATCCGCCCTCAATGTGTAGTGGCAGTGGCAATCTAAAATATAGGTACGATTTTATATTTGAACAAAGTATTGAACCGCATTTAACCTGCAACAAAGAAAATTTCTAGCTGCGTAATTCGTAAAAAAATGCGAATTTTTCGGTAGGTATTTTTTTGTTTCAGACTTTTTACTAATAAAAACATAGGTTTTTCGAATATTCAATTGTAATGGATCCGCAAGACTCAAGCTTGGAAAAGTTTCTAAGTAGATCCGCGGACCCGCGCTTGGAAACGTTTCTAATAGTCCATTATATTACGGAAAAAAAGTTCACATTCGGATACCAGCACCAAATTTTAGTATGTTGTTAAATATGTCATTCTGTATCCAAAACTGCCGGGAGACACTCTCTCAAAGGTCAAGGTCACCAGTAATGACGTCATCAAAATGCCTAGTGCCTGATTTCAAAAAGCGCTTATTTGTTCCTCAACCGCCCAACGTATACGATTGTGTGTGGTATCAATAGAAAGGTCATTAAATATTCTCTAACTTTGTCTTTTCGTGTTATAGCGTACATCTATAAATAAAAAAAATATCGTTGAAAGAATAAAAAAATTTTTTTACTCTTTTCGTACAATGTACATTTCATCAGGAAACAAGCGGTATTAGCAAAAAATATTGTGCTACATAAATGTAGCTAAACTATTATCCTAAAATATACAGTTTAAATCATCGAAATCGGTTGAAAATAAACAAAGTTATGTCATTTTCTATATTCCGCGGCAAACGCCATACACACGACATCCGCCCGCCCGCCCGTTCGAAAATGTAAATTGCACCCAAACTATGCAATTGATTTATTCTAATAAGATATGAACTAAAAGCCAATTAATTATACAAATACTAGTTGTTTAAAAAATACTGTTATTATTAAAATAAAATACATAAATAAAGAAAAAACCAAATTAAAAGACATAGGTACTTAGAGTAAGGTAGAAAAAAGGTAACAAATGAATAATAATAACTTCTAACTATCAATAAAAGAATATTATGTATATATTTCAAGGTTTTATTCGGAACAGTAAATTCTGGAGCAAGTTCCTTCACATACACAAAGAAGAGTGCAATTTAAAACGTTTTTTACGCATACGCCACCGTGGACAAGGCACAAGTTCTTTGCAACTTGCAGTTACATCAGGAATCGTTTTCCACAACTGGAATATAGACAAATACTTTCTCTTATTTTTTCCAGCTCCAATCGCAGGGATCAATTTCATGTGGATAAGGCAAGGCACTTCGTCCATATCTTCGTTTGTTTGTAGAATGGTCCGCTTCAGATTTTGAGTCAGTTTCAGTGCATCTTTAGTTGGTTAGATCATAAATTAAGGTGAGATGCTTTCGATAGCTTACTATTTATATGAAAACATTCCGTCTGCCTATAATTAATTGTTATATCATTTGTAGTCACTCCGGACATTCGTCAACCAAGTGGTGGACGGTCTTCCTCTTTCCCTCTCTCCAGTAGCCATGGACAGATAGTTTATCACGACATGACTATCCGGTCGGCGAAGGACGTGACCTTGCCGTGAGCGTGAATCCTCCTGCCCATCGTAGCAGACGAAGTATGCGATTAGAAGCAATCCCAGATATTTCAGCAATGGATGGATTGCTTAAAAAATAATCAAACTTACCTAAAGGCAAAGTTTCTTCACACAAGCACGGAAATCGTTTTCCAGGGCAAGCAGCTTACATCAGTTCGTAACAGCAGAATTGTTTCAACTAATAATTCATAGTTAGCTGTAGTAAGAATAACAAGCAAATTGCTAATTTTAATAATTAGTAGGTTAATGAATATTCCTTTAGAATGACAACTGTAATCTGTACATATAAAGGTAAAATCCTCACTTCTTCCTCCGTGACTATGCTCTCGTCTTCACGCGAACAAGCCTATGCCAGAATATTATTTTACACACAGTCGCCGCTGAAACAAATAACCACCATACGTGAGGGCGAGCGTTTTTTTAGAGGGACGGAAACATTGATGTTTAGAGTTGCTTGCCCTGGAAAGGACTTACATGCTCTCGATACACGATGATAAGATCGTTAGCTTATTTGAAGAGACTTTGCCTCTAAGTTTGATTAATTTCTTATGCGATCCGTCCATTGCTGATATGTCTCTGATTGCTTCTCATCGCATGTAATGTTATGTTTTGGCCGGAATCGAGTGGGCTGTCGAGTATCTGGTGTGCTCATTCATCCCTTTCCCGTTGCTGGACCTGTAGGTTAATGTCACGGCTGCGTTACCCCATTATTTCCTTCTAGTCTCCTTGTATTTTTGCAGAACCGTAGAATATCCCTGAGCGACCCCATTCTTTCTCCTGCAACCTATCCCTGCCAAACACATAATGCCGCTACGTATCTACATAACGCATTCTACCAGAACATGCTGACTAGTTTCGTCTCTCCCGTAATGTAAACAGGCTGCTTAATTACTTATTCCCATCACCTTGACGGAATGTTTTCATATAAAAGTAAAGCTAACTAAATAGCGGTAAAAACTTTATGTTCACATAATACCTTGTAAACTGTGTGGAAGCAATAAACGATTGAGTATTGAAAGCATCTCACCAACTGCACTGAACCAAGATGCACTGAAACTGACTCAACATCTAAAGCGGATCATGCTACAAATAAACGAAGATATGGACAAAGTGCCTTGCCTTATCTACAAGAAAATTGATCACTGCGATTGGAGCTGGAAAAAAGAAGAGAAAGTATTTGTCTATATTCCAGTTCCATTATGGAAAACGATTCCTGATGCAAGTGCAAGTTGCAAAAAACTTGTGCCTTGTCCACGTTGGCGTATGCGTAATAAACGTTTTAAATTGCACTCTTCTTCGTGTATGTGAAGGAACTTGCTCCAGAATGTAAGGTAATAATTTGCTGTTCGGAATAAAACCTTGAAATATATACTTAATATTCTTTCATTGATAGTTATAAGTTATTATTATTCATTTGCTACCTTTTTTATCTTGCTCTAAGAACCTATGTCTTTTAATTTAGTTTTTTTCTTAAATTATGTATTTTATTTTAATAACAACAGTCTTTTTAAAACAACTACTATTTGTATATTTAATTGGCTTATAGTTTATATCTTATCGGTATATATCAATTGCATAGTTTGGGTGCAATTTACATTTTCGAACTGGTGGGCAGGTGGATGGCGAATGTATGACGTGTGCCGCGGAATATAGAAAATGACATACCTTTCTTTATTTTCAACCGATTTCGATGATTCAAACTGTATATTTTAGGATAATAGATTGGCTACATTTACGTAGAACAATATTTTTTTCTAATACCGCTTGTTTCCTGATGAAATGTACAGTGTACGAAAAGAGTAAAAAAATATTTTTATTCTTTCAACGATATTTTTTTTATTCCTAGATGTACGCTATAACACAACAAGACAAAGTAAGAGCATATTTAATGACCTTTCAATTGATACCACACACGATGGTGTACGTTGGGCAGTTGAGGAACAAATAAGCACTTTTTGAAATTAGGCAGCAGCCATTTTGATGACGTCATTACTGGTGACCTTGACCTTTGAGAGAGTGTCTCCCGGCAGTTTTGGATACAGAATGACATATTTAACAACATACTACAATTTGGTGCTGGTATCCGAATGTGAACTTTTCCCATACATAGGTTGCCGTAATATAATGGACTATAAGTTGGAAACGTTTCTTGGCGTTTCGTGTCGTTCGGGTTCTTAGTACCGCCGGTGCTAAGGATTCGTGTACACGTGTCTGCGGGTAACACGGATACCGGTAGCCCTAATTCCGATATCAAAGGAATTTGATTGAAATTGAATGGAACTTTATCTACAGGTGGTGCTTACGCGATATTGCACTGTCCCCGAAGATAAGTCATTTTAATATGCATCTGAATCTGGTTTGACAATAACAGGTTGTGTGCAGTTTAGTCACCTGTGTATACAAAATGCCACTTAATGAAATAAAAAATTTAATAATTTAACATCTTTAACATAAAATGTGTTAAGAGTCATCTATAGTCTTAGTCATCTATTATATCAGTAAACAATTATTTTACTGTTTTGCACTTCAATGACATACCATTTCAGTGAGTAATCTCTGAACCATTGCTACAGACAGTTAAAAAAAATAGATAAGAAAGCTAATCATAGTTCTGTTCTGATTCAATACTGGCATATGATATGAAGTTGCTAAAGTCCATTCATCCTTAGCTGTCTTATCTAGTAAACAACTTTCTAACCTAAAAAAAGGTGTTCACCTTTTCTGTTGTAAACTGCCATATTTGCCTATACCAAAATACCTGAGTCCGTATTTGTGCAGTCCGTTCGTAGTGATTAGTAAATTGCTTCATTTTAAATCAAGGTAACAGCAGTTTACATTACAACAGAAAACGTGTACTTTTAGGTTAGAAAGTTGTTTACTAGATAAGACAACTAAGGATGAATGGACTTTAAGAATAGTGACATTATAGTGAGTTTTGCTTGTCAGCCGACAATACATTCCAAAGTTAGAAGAATAAAAGTATACCTGTTATCAAGCTGCACATCCACTAACGCCTCTTCATTGAGGATGGCATCAGCTCCACCCGGCGGGGCCAGGCCTATCAGCTCCCAGTAGTCCGCTGTCAGCTCATGCCCACCCGGAGCCTATATGAAAAGTTTGTATTCATAAAAGACATACATCAGAAAGAACACTTCCAATATCACCCGACGCGGAATAAGCTTATGACGGCCGAAAAACGGCATAAAGAGTTAAAAAGACGTCGGTCGGTACGCTTTGGCTCAGCAGACGCGGTTTCGAATTTTTCACTCGTATGCCGTCGACATAAAGCTTTTTTTAGTACAGATGGTATATGTATTTAAGTCACACTGAGCAAAGCAACCCATAGTAATATGGAACCAATCCCAGATTCATAAAAAATATTATTATATTGACTGGTTTAATTATAGATTTGGAGGTGTGATCTGGCATTTCGTAGGACAGTTGACATTTTTAGGAGTTATTATTTTATGGATAAATTTTAAGGTTGTAAAGCATAAAATAAAATTAATAAATTTCTACCAGTTACCCATAGACTGTAAACCTTATAAATTATAAAGTGTTTGAAATGGTTGGGATGTAGTTAAATTAATTAATATAATATGCAATATAATCCATTTAAATAGTTTTATTTCATAAATAACTATTGCGGTAACCGAGGAAAATAGTTTGTTAAGGATAGTAAAGTTACATAATTAAATTAGACTGAAGTTACTAGTGATGTGATAAAAATTTACAAACTTTGAACTATATACTACTGGACACTGTGACATAGGCTCATCAGCTGAATAGCTGCTCGCCTATAAATTAAATAATAATAATATTATTATTCATTATCTTTGTTTTATACCTACAGGGTGTCATGGGGATTTAAGTGCATGTATCCAGGAATAACTTAAATATAAAAACAATTACAAATGCTGTTGAAATTGCAATGAGACTGGCCTTGGCATATTGCCAGAATGACAGATAATAGGTGGAAGGGGACTTTTTCGCAAAAATCGGTACTTGTAATTGTTGCATAATTATAAAGGATGATGGTCAGACGTGAAGAGTTGATGGCCTGATAGTAAGAAATTAATTTATTTCGCAAGCAACATGAATCATAAATAATATTATTATATCTTGTTATTAATTTACACATCTTATAAAAATTTTACGAAGAGTGCTTTGTCCTTTTATAAATAGTGCAACAATTACATTTCCTTTAAATAAATTAGGACTGGATTAAATAGATGTCTGGCTCTACAATAACTTACCGTTTTCCCTTCAGGCAAAACCTCCAATGTGCCATAGATGACAACCGAAGACTCGGTAGACAGCACCAATGCATTGTAGGTCTGACACAGCTTCCCATGAAGCACGCACTGCAAGTAGCCAGTTCCGTCACGCAGAGTGAGGAATGTCAGGGCTTTGCCTTGTCTCCGCAGTCTGTGCACCCAGCCGCGGATGCAGATTCGCTGCCCTCTGTGTTCCGGGGCTGATAAATAAAATAAAACTATATCAAGGATGACTCATAACAGGGTTATTTCTTGGAGCATACCAAACCTCATATTTTAATGACAAAAAAATTAATCTGGCCACATTTGTCTGTCTGAAATACTTGAAATAATGCCCATCTGAGTTTTACAGAAAGTCTTTATCTTTTTTAGCATGGGTTGGTTCAGTTCCAGTGACACAATGCATAACAAGTAACCAATGCATTGGTAATGTTTTGCAAATTTGGTTCAGTAATATAAATATAAAAAAAATGCATCCAGTTTTAATTTTTTTTCCTCAGTTAGGCATTTAGCTAGTGGTTAAGTATTTGAGTAGGTCATAAATGGTATTTGTTCATTGGCAAAACCATATTATTCTTTGCCATAATATGCTTGAATCTTGAGGGGCTAAATTTATTTCAAATATATTTATAAAGCAAGTGCACTAGGGGATTTCCCAAGAGCATACCTAATGTTGATATGTCATAAACTACTGCAATATGACACCTCTGCATTAAATTGCATCATGCAGGAAAACAATACATACTTATGTTGATTTTAATAATATCATAACATAACCTATATCACACCATACTTTCACTTAACTTACTTTCATAAATCTTCACAGATGTTGCTTTAGGCAAGTGAGGATCGTTTTGAATGACAATCTTCTTTGCTTCTTCCAAGTTCTGCATTCTCTTGTCATTGGTTTCCTCTTCAAGTTTTGCCTTGTCTGCCGCCTTATGGGACTCTCTAGCCCAGATCTTCTGTATTTTCTTCAGTTGAGACTTGGCAGCTACATCGTAGACTTTGCCGTCCTCTTTAGCATCAACGTAGATGGTCGGGAAAGGCTCCTTCCCTGCTCTTCGCATGGCCTGAAGAATAGTTTTAAACGGCTTCTCTTCGGTCCCATCTCCAGTTTCATCGTTACCTCTTTTATCTGATGTGAAAATCTCCTCTGAAAGAAAATTTTATTACAGGATTTGCATACGTGTATCAGAGTGCACTTAGGTTATGATGCATTGAAATTACTCACTTAAGGACAATTTTTCGATTCCTGTCTGAGCCATTGTGAATAAATATAATAGTGGATTATTCAACTTATCAAAAGCTGCTCAGAATATAGTGAAACGAGAAATAAATGCGGTGTACCGCATTACACCCCACCGCAAATCGAATCGAATTCGAATGACCACAGAATAGAAAACTATGGCATGGCACAGAATGTGTGACATTGACACTGACAGTGACACAAAAGTCCACATTGCACACAACTTTAAGCCTGTGCTACACGGCAGGCGACAATTTGTATTATGACTATGTAAATAAAAATATGTCTGTGTTAATCTTTAACATATATTTATTTCCAAAAATATTACGACAGTAAGTTCAGTTAACCGGGTCTTTTAACTTCATCCAATGCTGTCGAAATTCTTTTTATCACTGGCTAGTCATACTGACCTTGAAAAAGTTTGTATTTTCTGTATCGTTTCACTAACTGAGATTGTTTGGTCTTTGGCGGGAATTTAAAAAAGGCGGGTGTAACTTTTTCGTGAAAATTTTCTAAATTGTAATTATATTGTAAAAAGTTGTGTAAATTATATGTAAATAGCATAAATTTGTACATAAAGTCATCTTAAGTTAGAAATTAATGTAAATATCTGCTCGACGATGGCCGGTGATGTGGAACCTGGGGGGGAAACTCCCGATGGTCCACCGGTGAAAACAACTAAAAGGTTATTAGATAAAAACGGCGGCGGCGGGTCCGTAAGTAATGAAAAACTGTATCAACCATACTTTAAACCTGGTTACAAAAGACTATATCCTGAACATGCATTAAATAGTGAATTTAAAGTGTTTGTGGAAAGTGACAATAATGAAAGACTAGGCAACAAAAGCCCCATTTATTTGAACCATATATTTACACAAAACGTGAAAGGTGTTGTGTCCGTGCATCGGGTTAATGCAAATAAATTGGCAGTCATATTTAAGCAATTTAATACGGCGAATAACTTTTTGACCAACGAGGCGTTTATGTCTAATTACCATGTAAAGGCTTATATCCCTGCAAAGGAGATAGAAAAGACGGGAATAATTCGTTTTGTCCCGACAAACATTTCAAACAAGGACTTATACACAAAATTGTCATCCAACTATGACATTCTCGCTGTGAGGCGTTTCACGAAAAGGGTGGGCGAGGAACGGGTACCACTGCAGACAGTGAGTATCACCTTCCTCTCCAACTCTTTACCGGACAGTGTACAATATGACCTGTTTTCATACAGGGTGTTTGAATATGTACCCCCACTTCTGCAGTGTTTTAAATGTTTTAAATTCAACCATGCAGCTAAAATCTGTAACAGCCGACAGCGTTGCTCCATTTTCTCGGGCGACCACTTCTATAAAGAATGCGATAAACCAACGGAGTTATGTTGTGCTAATTGTAGCGGGCCACACCTGGCAATTTCCAAGACGTGTCCAATAAAACTTAAAAAACTAACGGAAAAAAAAACAAACATCACATATGCTTCGAAGGCAGAAACACGAAAGCTCAAGTTTCCGCCCCTAGAAAAATCAGTACGGACTACACAATCACAAAGCAGTTCAACTGTTTCTACACCGAAAGAAATACCTAAACTAAATATTAAACAAGAATTAATGAAAAATCCAGAACTTACGAATGCCATAATCTGCTCTTTAGTAGAATTAGGCAACAAGACAGACTCTAACCCAATCACTCATAACTTAATTCAAGATATATTACTCAAAAATATTCCTTAATGGATCCCTCGTACATTCGTATAGCTCATTTTAATATACAGTCAGTTACAAATAAAAAACCGTTGCTAATTAATTTCTTAAAAAATCATAATATTGATGTTTGTCTTCTTAATGAAACTTTTTTAAAACCGACCACAGCTTTTAGAGTTCCTAATTATAACATTTTCTGTAAATATTCCGCTAACGGTCGTGGCGGAGTTGCAATACTTGTTAAAAATATATATAAACATACATTTATACAAACTACTTTCTATGAAACTATACAAAATGTAGCAGTATCAATTGAGACCAGCACAGGACCATTAACTGTGTTGTGTGTATATTGTCCTCCTAACCGGCCACGCTTAAGATTAGACAGACTTAAAAATATAATTCAAAATTTACAATCCCCGTTAATAATATCCGGCGACTTTAATGCTCATCATATCTCATTTGGCTGTGCAACTAATCAATCAAGGGGCAACATCCTGTTTGATATAATAAGTGATTTAAATTTATGTATTTTAAATGATGGAAAACCAACTACAGTTACGTATCCGAATAGAAATCCTTCGGCGATAGATGTTAGTCTGTGTAGCGCAAGTATAGCACCTACATGCGAGTGGCAAATCCATGATGACCCTATGGGCAGTTATCACTACCCTACTATAGTTAATTTATTAATTTCCCCTGAAAAATATCAAATCAACGAACCAATAGATAAATTCTTATATAAGAAAGCTGACTGGGATAAGTATAATGAATATTCAGAAAAAATCTTCTCTGCGTTTTCTTTTAATAGCGATGATTCTATTGAGTTGTACGAAAAGTTTTGTTCGGAACTTAATGTATTAAAAGTACAATGCATTCCAAAATTTCAACGTGATAAATTTTTCACTAGTCGTCCACCTGTTCCTTGGTGGAACAAACAATGTGAGGATAGTGTTATTAAATCCTACGAGGCTTTAAAATTTTATAGGTCTAATCCGTCTATAGAAAATTACATAGCGTATAAAAAACTTGATGCTCTTAAAAAAAGAACAATAGCATTGGAAAGGACTAGTAGTTGGCGTAGTTATTGTGCTTCTATAAACCGATGTACACCTATTGGTACAATATGGAATAATATTAAGCGTTTCAAAGGGATTAAAGGTAAACAACAAAATAAAAATGATGAATTTATAGAACCATTTATAAATAAACTAGCTCAAGGTTCAATTAATGATCCCAGCTCTATAGAAATGTTATTTGAAATTAACAACGCCAATGATGAGTCTAAGTATCTTATAGAACCATTTACTTGGGAAGAATTTATTTTAAGCTTACAGTCAAGGAAAAATACCACTCCAGGCCTAGACGATATACCATATTTGCTAATAAAGAAACTGCATACTACCGGAAAAAAAGTTTTACTTAGAATTATGAATTTACTTTGGTCACAGGCAGTAATACCTGCCTCTTGGAAAACACAATGCGTAATACCAATTTTAAAATCGGACAAGCCTCCTAGCCAGGCAGACTCTTATCGACCTATATCTCTCTCATCATGTATTGGTAAAATTTTTGAGAACATGTTGAAGACTAGACTTGATTGGCATATTGAGGCAAACAATATATTGCCTTCTTTTCAAAATGGCTTCCGACGAGGTAAAAGCTGTTCTGACAGTTTCTTATCTCTTATCTCGGATTTGAAATTGGCTAAATACAACAAGTCAAATGCTGTTTGCATATTTTTGGATGTGCAAGGAGCATTTGACAATGTTGATCCTACTATATTAGTGAAAGTTCTATCTAATCTAAATATTCCTGGTAAATTATGCCAGTGGATATTCCATTTTTTGGATAATAGACATTTATATGTTAAATTTAATAACATATTACATGGACCAAGACAAATTTCCAAAGGCACAATGCAAGGAGCAACGCTGTCTCCTCTTTTGTATAATTTGTATACTAGCCAGATTACCTCATTTGTAAATAGTTCCAATGTAAATATACTGCAATTTGCAGATGATCTAGTAATATATTCCATTAACTCAAATTTAGATGTAGCTAAAGCAAATATCAATAATGCTTTAAATGAACTTTACTTATATTATAACAATTTCCTGAACTTAAAGATTAACCCTGATAAAAGTAAGTTGCTAATATTGAGTAAAGATACAACAAATGTAAATATTGTATATAATAATGAGGTTATCAAAGAAGTTGCTTCTCATAAGTTCCTAGGTGTAGTAATAGATAATAAGTTAAATTTTGATTTGCATGCTAAGCATATAGTTAATAATTCCACAAAAGGATTAAATATTTTGAGATGTCTTGCGGGCATATCTTGGGGGGCTGACCCTCAAGTACTGTCCTTGTTATATAAAACTCTTGTACGAAGTCACTTTGACTATAGTTTTCTAGTACATATGAACACTGTACATACACATAAATTAGAAATAATACAAAATAAGGCAATGAGAATAATATCAGGTGCAATGTGTTCCACCCCAATAAGAGCAATGGAAGTAGAAACTAAAACAATGCCTTTACCTGCAAGATGGGTGATGTTAGCCAATAGATATTTAATAAAATTATATGCTAAAAATAATGAAAGTTTGATTAGGAGAATAAAGTCACAACCTAGAATCCCTCAGTTAACAACACTACTCTTACAGATAGAGGAAAAGTTTCCTAACATGTATCAAAATGCAATTTGGCCATGTTATCAAGATAGTTTTAATAGTAAATTGTTAGACATTAAAGTTTGCACCAAAACTATCAACAGTAACACAGATTTTCTATATTTCTTGTCACAAATTCCAAATTATTATAAATTGTACACAGATGGTAGTAAGGCAGTCTCCCATGTTCGTAGTGCAGTATATGATCCGCAGACTAAATTTGTACAAAGTTTCAGACTGGATAATGCATGTTCCATATTCACGGCAGAAGCATATGCAGTATTTGAAGCCCTGAAAGTAGTTAAAAGAATTTCTGAACTTGAATATTTCTTTATCTTTACTGATTCACTTAGTGTAATATATGGCTTGCAAAATAATCAGTTTCATTACAAAAATAATTTTATATTGTATAAAATCAAAGAAATGTTATTTTATCTCAAAAATAATAATGTGCATATTAACTTTATGTGGATTCCTTCGCATAGTGGTATTACGGGCAATGAAGTTGCAGATAAAGCTGCTAACTTAGGAATTAATGAATTAGATGTAAGATATAGTTTTAAAATACCAATGACTGATTGTCAAGCTGCTATAAAGAATGATGCAGTGAAGATGTGGCTTGATATAATGGACAAAAGATAGACAGACTAAAGGAAAATGGTATGCCAGTGTTCAATCAGACTTACCTGGCAAGCCTTGGTATGAGAAAGTTAAGATGAATAGCCGTGACTTTATTACCACCATGAATAGGCTGAGGTTCGGCCACAACTGTGCTCCAGCACACTTAGCGAGACTGTCAATAATACCCGATGGCACGTGTCCTCACTGCCAGGATAGCAGTGTTGGAGATATAGAACACCTTGTATTTCAATGTCAAGCTTTTGCATTTCATAGATTGATCCTAGCAAGTGAATTAAGTGATGTGTTTAAAAATAATGTCCCCCGCCGCCTAACCGACATTCTCTCAAATATCGACAGTTACGTTCCGTTATACAAATACATAAAAAATACAGTTTTGAAGATATAGTGAAGTGAAGTGCAAATAAAATAACTAATGCATTTTATGCTATTTAACTCTTTAAATTAAGTGTTAATAATCAAACAAAGACTTGGCTTAAAGGACTTGTATCCAAGCCATAAACATTAAAAAAAAAAAAAAATGAGATTGTTTGTATCAAGATTGTATTCATTCACTGGTTTTATCCAAGTTATTTACAAATTTACAAAATTACTAGATTTTATTAGTCAAGAATGAAGAATATCGTACCTATATCCAGTTTAATTAATAACATTGGCGTATACACAAAATTTACTCAAACTTTCAAATATAATACACAAGTTCAGTGTTTAAAAATATTGTGATTTATTTTTGTGTTCAAGTAAGCATAGTTGAAGGTACTAAGGAATACAAAAATAATTGGTTGGAATAATAAAATAGTTATAATCGTTAAGCCCCCTCAATCGAAGACACTGATATTATAAAAATGTGTCGTCAGATTCTACCTACTTACTTAGGTACTTGTGGTTGGTACTTATGTACCTAACTGCCTAACTGGTAGATAAGTAACTGGAGAAAGAGGTGATTTTTATTAAATAAGAAAATCTATGAGTAAATTCTCGTTTTAAAATAGATTTTTATTTCTTTTAGGATTGTAGCAGACTGCAATTACCCGTAAGGAAGAATTACCAAGACAAACTACTTCAGCCGAGTTACGATTAGGTAAGTACCTACCAGACCTAGGTACCTCATCATTGACGGAAAAAACCTTGTAAGTAGGTATTGCAAATTTACACAATATCTGTTACTAATATTCATGCATAGAGACGCTTTTATTGTAAATATTTTTAAGTTTAAATTAACCCGACACTAGCCGACGACCTACGAATATGGTTTAAGTGTTTTATGAAGATTCTTTCGTTTTAAAATTATGCTAACTGCTTCAAGTTCAAAATATATAATGCCATAACAAAAACGCTTATTTGTCTTCTTTCAATCCTTAGACATAATAGACATTGATTTGATTGCGTTTAATTTAACGTATTTCTGAACAATCGTATTCATTGGTGTCTATCAATGACATTATAGTACATTGTGTACTTAGGGCGGTAAACAAGAAATTACGAACGAGTGTAAATTCAAGCCCGAGCCGAAGGTGAGGGCTTAATTCTAACACGAGTTAATAATAATTTAGATGTAAATCTAAATTATTTGCATAATTTTAAGACAGGCTGACGTTTATTAGGACTGAGTGTTAATATTTCCAATGTCCCAATATGTATGTGACATTGAAACTTGTACTGAAGTGCCATAAATTGGGACTGCCAGCAAAAGCACCTGACGCTTACTTATACAATGGAGTTGACTAAGAAAATTTTCAATTTTGAGAAATTTTGATATTGTCACCCTATAAAATAAATACTATTATGCATAATTAGATATGTATGTAGTAGGTAGAATTTATTTATTTCAGGTCACTTTAAGTACCTAAAGAAGAAAACTACACAAAGGAAAAATATCATTTTATTTATGTCCTATCTATATTTATTGCCTTCTCAATAACCATATTGTACCTATGTACCCATAGATGCTGCACGGGTTTCCAAGTAAAACTAAAAATTTATTATGCAGCAATTAAACAGTCATGAAAACATCAGCATTCAATAGATATGTTTCACAAAGATTTTTGTTTTCAAACTCCTGAAGAACTTCATCATCCAGATATTGGTTGACGATGGCTGCTACGCGTAAATCGTCCGTAGCGTGCGCAAGCGGCGCGCGTAAGTCGTGTATCGCGAGTGGGAGACGCGTGTAGCGCTGGAGCGGGTGCGGAGAAGCGGGGAGCGCGGGGGGCGAGCGTAGTAATACTACGCGGGATTCGAGCACGCGCGGCGTTTTCCGTACTCGTGCTCTAGCGTCCCGCGCCTGCGTCACGCGCGCGTACGCTGCCTCGATAAGCGCTCGCGCATACTGCGCTGAATACGTCACGCGTCCGCGCAGTACGCGCACGCTAGCGTCCACCTTGTCTCGCCAAGTGCTAGCGTTGCGTAGCGCAGTCTCCAGCTGCGTTGAAGCGCTGCCCATAAGTGCGCACATATGCCGCGCCACTGCATTCTGTAACGCTTGCTCTGAGTCGTCGCCAGCACACGCCGCCTTTAGCTGGTCTTCCAATGCGGCCAGGAAGTCCTCCGGACCACCCCCCAAGCAGAACACTGTGCCCGTCATGCCTACAAACAGAATAATTAAATTTGAAGAAAGTCTCCTGAATGCATGCATAGGTAGTTACGTACATACACGTCGTAGTGCAACAAAAATAGTGGTTATGAGTTTAAGGGCACATTTTCTATTCTATCGTAAGGTAGCGTCTGCGTGTTTTAAGCATTGGTCTAGGGAGCATGTGGTAAACACGTAACGGATACGGTGCGTCACTGCGATTCCGTCCCGTCACCGATTATTGAGCATTTGTGCGGTCTCACCTTTGTGATAAGGGCAACTTACAGTCCGATTTTTTGTCTTTTTTTGACCTGCCGTTTCATATATATGTTCATATATGCCGGACTGTAACTGTGAATAGCATGGTGGTGGAGTGGTCTCCTTACCATCGTGTTTCTACATAAAAGAAGAGTTTACTTAAAAAAAAAAATGTTTAGTACCTACCTTGATCTTCAAGTATAGCAGCCATCTCCAGCGCTGTAAGTACACCCATCTCGTAGCCTAGGAGGTAAAACTTTTTGTCCTTGTTGATCTTATTTAACAGTATCTGTAAATGAATGAAATAATAGTATTTTATGTGACTGGTTCATAATGAGAGGCATTAATACACGAGTGTTGTTTTATGAAACGAGCCGAAGGCGAGTTTCATAATAGGATAACACGAGTGTTTTAATGCCTAATTATGAACAGTTGCATACATAACTTTATCTACATGCATATAATAAGTTTTCTACAATATGTTTATTTTTGTGGCAGCAAATTATTGGTCACGGTTGTAGCGGCGTCCCGGATTTCTGGTGGTGTTTCACACATTTCAACATCACTGTCTTCGTCGTCATAAATAATTTTTCAGTGTAAATATTTCACAACGAACTCGATAATATTTAACTTTCAAGTCAACAGTCCAAAAAAGTTGGATGTTTGAAACCACAGAGCACGGACCTCTTTAGTGTGTAACCTTTAGGCGCCCTAAGAGTTCCAACCTCCTTGTTTGAAACAATTCAAACAAAACAAATGACTGAACTGACATTAGTTTTTTTATTCATAAACCAGGTAAGGTCTTGAGTCGATATCGATTCTCAAATCGATTCTCAGTATTCCAGATTTAGAAGAATGTATGGAATATGAATTTTAATGTGAATGAAATTACAAATCGATTAATTCGATAATCGAAGTTAAAGTGTGTTTTTTATTTTTAACAGAATGTTCGAAATTTAATTGTGATTAAGATATCGGTTGCCGATATCGTAAAGTAAAAATTATGATACACCCACAGATACATATTTCTTAAAGTAGGCTATTTGCTTACCGCCGCTAAACATATTGTAGACAACTTATGATATGGATGTAGATAAAATATGTTACTTTACCAATACGTAGTTACCGATACGAAGGTATTGTTCAGCAAAAATATCATCAAATCAATCAATCATAATATATCAGCCGAAAGACGTCCACTGCTAAACATAGGCCTCCCCCAAAGATTGCAACAATGACCGGTCCTGTGCCACCCGCATCCAGCAGACTCCTGCGACCTTCACCAGGTCATCAGTCCACCTTGTGAGGGGCCTACCCACGCTGCACCTTCCGGTACGCGGCCGCCACTCGAGAACCTTCCCGCACCAATAGCCATCGGTTCTACGCGCAATGTGCCCTGCCCACTGCCACTTCAGTTTAGCGATTCGGAGAGCTATATCGGTTACTTTGGTTCTGCTGCGGATGGTCTCATTTCTAATTCGATCCCGCAGAGAGACTCCTAGCATAGCCCTCTCCATTGCGTCGGTCAGTCAGCCTCCGTAGCCCAGTTGGTAGTGACCCTGCCTACGAAGCTGGAGGTTCCGGGTTCGAATCCCGGCGAGGGCATTCTTTGTGTATTTATTTATCACAAATGTTTGTTCCTTGGTCATGGCTGTCTATGTATTCAAGTATCTATATGTATCTGTCTATTATATATGTATATCGTCGCCTGGTACCCACATCACAAGCCTTAATTGAGCTTACCGTGGGACTAGCTCGATTTGTGTAAGATGTCCCAAGATATTTATTATTATTATTATTTATTATTTGTATGTCTTTACCATATCTCAGGACCATGGGGTCCCGGGCCTTTGGGAGGCATGCGTGGGGCCGAAGCCAACAGCGCAGAGGCCCTTTAAGACAATTAATATAGAGCAAAGGATACACGTGGCGGATACCATCCCCGAGCGCACAATATGATACGTCCGGAGATGGTCCCCGCCAGGTGCAAAGACTATTGCAGTGCAGCACTGTGACTGCGATGGAAAGTAAGGTCATGGGCTATGGTTGGTATAATGGATGGACTGGATACTGGGTTATGGGAGGAGACTAGCGGACACCTGCCGTGACAATCAGTCTCAAAATTGTAAAAAGGCAGGTGGTGACTCGCCAACTCATTTAGTGGGCCCTACAAACGGCCGCACGCACAGTGCGACAATAGCGCAACACTTCAGAGTGGCTTTGAGGTTGTCGAGAGGTGAGACTGCGGTAGCCAGATCCCGGTAATCCGTTCAAGGGCCGCCGGCGTTATGACATTTTACACTTCCAACCTGGAGCATAGGTCCCGCTCTTGCGAATCCACTCTGGCCGGCCGGTCAAGGCAAGCACAGAGGCGAGGGCCATATAAAAGGGCCCTCTGGAATAGGGGTCCGCGGTGTCGCCACTCACCGTCAGCTTGCCACAAGCTGCCCCCGCGGATTATTATTGCCCTTTGGGTGACTTTGAGCCTTCTTATGAGGCCCATTGTAAGCGACCACGTTTCAGTACCGTATGTCATAAAAATATACATGACAGTCACATTGCACTTTTCATATATTTATACTTGATGAACCCGTTACAAGTAACCTATCATCCTATGGCTAAAGTTCATTTTAATTGGTCAGAAATTTTTCGAGACAAAACAATTACAACCACAGATGTCATATATACCATAGATCAAGCAAACGTATCTACTTAGCGTGTCAAATGAACTTAGTAAAATCTACTGAGTTGTCCGTCTTTAATCGCAGCTTGCAGCTTTCGGGCGTCAAATTTTGTAAGTTGAAGTGAACAAAAACATTAATAATGCCTCCTTAAGTAATATTAATTGCAACAACACAATAAATATGAATACTCAAGGGCCTGATACATATTTAAAATCATAGGCAAGTAACAACTTCAGTACAAAATCTGACACGCTGGGCCGCCATACAAATGAATGAACTTGCTTCTATTATATCCAAATCTAATTCTGTGATTACAACACTGTTTTAATTTTAATTTCAATTTAATCATAGTCATTGTTCTAGTATTAGAACAATGAACCTCAGAAGGCTATTAGCAAGTGTGATGTATATTTTTTGAATTTTAGATTACCTGCACATTGTATAGGTATTTATATAGAGTTTTCGTTGTGTACTGATTTCGGATTAATTGATACCTTCACATATCTCTCAGTCATCTCTGCGCTAGACTCCCCAGGTCTGTCCAGCCCCGGCTGCAGCACGAAGGCCTGAAGCTTCAGCCGCTCACACAGCAGCCGGTAGCGGTGGTGGTGCCCTTCCAGCCCAGGAACCACGCACAGAAACGGAAGGATTGCTTGGACATTTAACTCGTCGTCCCTCTAAGAAAGATAAGATTGATGGATGACTGTTAGCTGGCGATTTGATTTGCGATTTAAAATTAATATTAAAAAAAAACACCATAAACCACTTTTGCGTATTCTTCCTAACAGCAAACCCTTTCATTTGATACCCATATCATTAGGGCGGATTTCAATTAGGTAGTCTGACATCTTAGGGAAGTCGCTATATTGGATTTGTAATGACGTTTCTTAGCTAGTCTTGTATTGTCATCAGAACTCAGGGCGTGTCCAAAAGTTCATTCTAATCGAAGATTAAGATTCCAAGATTTTCTTACATACTCCGTTTTCATAGTTTTATTTCATAAATAATTATCGCGGAAAAAAAAATAGCTTTCATGGAAGAAAATTCTAGTTTACTCTAGTGAATAAAATGAAAAATCCTTACCAATTCATTGCAATGCGAATGCGTGGGTAGGGACACCAGCTCGATCGTGGCCAGAAGTTCCTCCGGATCAACGTATGTGAAAAGTGCGTTCAGGCCTTGTTTTGGAGGGTATACGCTTTCCTTTGAAATTTCCTCGATTTGTCGTACTCTGTCAAATATAGAATTTTGTATAGGAAATAGTATTTTAGCAAATTTTACATAATCCAACACAATATTGTTGTTATCAATGGAAGATTAGACCCGGTTAAAAATGCGCTTTTTTAACGTAGTCTTTCTATAACTATAGTCTCTATATTTACATGTATGGGACATTTCAGTAGGCATTAAACTTACTTTTCCACTGTGAGAAATGGTATTTTCTCATCTCCAATACTAATATTATAGGCGTCTCTTAAAAAAATAGAAACAGCTCGTGCTTTATCTGCCGTGATTCCCAAATCTTGCAATGTTGCAGTACTATCGATATCTATTGGAACGGTTGCACCTGTAAATATTTACTTATACATGACTTTATTTTTTAGAGGAACAGCAGATATTTTTTCGCGTATTCATCTTACAGTAATATTTCATCAAATTGTTTGATGAATTCGTGTGTGTCTCTACATATTTCGTAGATTAAAGTTATTACAATCAGTAGGTTCCTAATGATTAAGATGCTCTTGTTATTCTTTATTTCGCAGTTCCTATTTACCTTTACCAATAAGGGTTATAATATGTATAATACATATTATAATCTATGGCACTACCTATAGTCGCCAGGTAATAGCGTAAAGCAACTAGGTAAAGCACTATAAAATTAACATAATATTATTACGAGACCGGGACTTACCGCATGCTTTTGCAATTTGATCCATGATATTATTGTCTGTTGTGATTTGAGGTAGAGCTAAAATAGCACATTGTTGTGAACATACTCCTTCTTCTACAGCATAAGCAACATCTTCTGCATCAATCGATTCCTATAGAACAACAAATTATATTAAAGCTACAGTAAATAACTCTTCTACTGCCTTAAGTAGATACTGTTATATATTTTTGCTGTGTTACGTTAATTTCTACTCATTAGAATATACGACATTATAACAAACCACACATCTAATAAGTGAACTAGCCCCAACCTGTGGTAAATGAAGCAACATCGATGGCAATCGGTGGCTTGCTCTTTTCAGACATACTCGTTCTCCAACAGATTTGTTAACCCCAACTACTGCAAAATACCTGAAATCATTTAATTTCAAAGAATAGAACACTGGAAACTACTGGGCTAGTAGTTTCATATTTTCCTATGTAAGACAAAACGTACTTCATTGTTGGACATGTTTTTCTGGCTGCTTGATCCAAATTGTCTACAATATTATCGTACATTCTTTGCTTCTGGTTGTCGAGAACTTTAGTTATCATTACAAATATGCCTTCTACTGGACCCATGCGCCAGCTTTCATTCAATAAATTATTAATGTTCTTGCTTGTAAGTTCTTTTGTTGATATTAGTACTTTGACGCCTAATGTATCCCAAGTCCTGTAAGATGAAATGTTATTGTAGCATTTTACATTCATTATTTTCGTGTGTCCTTCTACGTGATTTACTAAAACATATTTACTTCTGCAAAGATTTTGATGCAGGATTTGGGATGTGCAAATGAAGAGTTCTTGCACCGCGTTTTATCAGCAAGTCGCCTAATTGTATTGCTGGCCCTTCTTCATCGCTTATCAACACTTGACAATGATCAGGTAAGCAGGAAAGTCTGTAAACAATTTAAAACAGCTTCTAAATGTTTGTTATGAATTATGTTTAAATGGGAACCATATCCCAATATCCCAGATTCTTGACACCGGGTGAATAATTCTCTTAAGTTTCTATTTTTTTATTTATATTTAATTAACTTTTATTGCACAATTACAAAATATAAAAAAGTACGTTCTTTGTCTAAAAAAATCTGATACAAAAATTGATGAACGTAGTCATAATTTTGGTGGTATCTTTTTTGCCGAAGTACCTATTCGTTACGATGTGCTGCTTTGTCATTTGAAGGAGGATCGATACCTTACACAAATGACGAAGTAAAACATTGAGACGTTTAGAAACTTCGACAAAAATGATGCCACCAAAATTAGGCGGTTGAAACACTCAGATATTCATCCAGTCATCGTCTTCATAATTATCAGCCGAAAAACTTCCACTGCTGGACATAGTTCAGTAGACCTTCAGTCCATCTTGATCGAAATCGTTATACATACTCGCCTACATAGGTTTCACTTACCTGGGACTTTCAGGTTGTGGAACTGTAGGTTTCACGCGCAAGAGAATTCTCCCGCGATGATGACTAGCGGCTAGGATGTGGAATGCACGAGTTACCTCTTCTGGCACGTAGAGCACACGTGATAGTGGCCGGACATACCCATCCTGGATACCTTTCGCAAGCATAATTTGTAGCTTCTGAAAAATGCATAATTTTTTTTGGGTTAAGTTTTTAATCAGCATCCTTCCAGCAATTTTTTAACAATGGTTATTACCTTCCATTCGTCTTTATTTGGATGTTCAAATATTGATGCAAAGTCAACACTCGTGTAAGTTCGTGCTCCGATCATGTAGCTCATTCCAAACTTGTAGTTTTCTTGACTGGTTAGTGGACTCGTGTCTAAAGTAATACCTTCAAATCCACAGCATTTCAGGAAAGCCTGGAAGCGTAATACAAAAACGTAAAGTACACGTATCAATACTTGAAACCACATCTGTCACGGAAAAAACATGTCCAGTACTTTAAAAAATCAGGGCAAATTCACACCTAATTCTGTTTTTTAACAACTTTAAGGTGGTTTTTCCTT